>VXBN01016569.1:381863-475238 GCA_013397395.1 Sinosuthora webbiana
TTTTTTTTTCTTTCCTAATCTAGAAATAATAGGGATAATTTAGACCAAGCTTTGATGTTCAGAAGAGTCAATATCTTACTGTTAAGACAGCTGATAGCTTAAAGCCTTTGGCTTATTATCTTTAATTTCAGAAATACTCATCTTCTCACTGCATAATGAGATTTTCCTCTCCATTAAAAATAGTCCAAACTAGCCAGTCTGGTAATCTAAAGATAAAGCCTTAGGTGAATAAGACATGGCACAGAAAGTTCTGTAATGTGATGGGTATCAAAAATCACTTCAGGAAAAGTTTCAGACAGAAAATGAGAGCTCATGAACTACTCTCTAGCAAAAAAGCTATTACTTAAAATGTGTTACCTTTATGCCCATCCCTTCATAAACTTAAATTTGCTTCATACTGTGAAAAGAGTTATGGAAATTAATCAAAAAAGATTTAATACAGCGTCAGATAATTGCCAGCAAGTAGGAGTTTGTAAGTACTACCACCTGCAAGACACATGGAAAGATTGGAGTGGGGGAAGGAGGTAGGTTGGTTTGGTTCCAGTCTACTACATTTCCTTTAAAAGTCCTAATCAGAAAAAATATTCTGCATTAAATTCTTAAGTGCATTTTAAAATTATTAAATTAAATTTATATTTATGTAATATGGCTGTATAACATAGAAATTAAGCTTACTTAATGTAATTGTTTGTCGCTGTTGGACCCAGAACACTCATTTTTATTTTGCATTGTCTTCAATATGTGGCATATCATCACAATTAAATAGTAAAAATTTTGTCCTTTTAATAAAAAAACTTCCAAAAAATAAAAGTACCTGAGAAGAACTAATGCTGATAATGGAAAAGATTCTTAACAAGATCATGCTAGCCATTTGTTTCCTTCTGTTTTCACTTGTGTGTGGAGTCTTCTCTGCAGGCTATAACACCCATAAGGCATTTCATGCAATAGTACAAAACCAGAACAACTTAGAATAAATAATGAGAGAAAATGTTTACCCACAAAGCAACTGTGGTTCTGAACACAAATAGACTTCTATTCCAAATTTAATTATTTTACTATTTTATACTTTACAGTTTTAAATTCACTCTTATCTTGAACTAGTAACTTTTGTATGTTACATAGCTATAGACAATGTTTTTTTTCTAAAATAATTGAATATAACAACTTTGGCAAATTTATATAACTACAAAACCCCTATGAACCTTATATTTATGATTTTCCTTTTGTATTCATGACTCTTTAGAAGCAGTCTTTATTATATGAATCATTTCAAATCTAATTTTTAAAATCTGCACAGCTTGCAGAGTCTTCATATCTATTATAATTTTAAAAAGTTACTGAACAGCAATATAATTTCTCTATGTTGATGGTATAATAAAATATTATTCTGTTTTTATGCATACAATTTTTTTGATATTTTTTATAGTCCAGAGTCTCATATAATTCCTGTTTTAAAAGAGCTAAATGTTCTAACCATATGGGACACTTCAGCAATTTAATCCAGCTCAGTAAAGAAACCTAGTCTAAGCCTAATCCAGTCAAAAACCTGTGACAAAAGTAAAGAACAGTTGCTTAGAAAAGAGTGTAAGTAATAAGGCTGAATCACTTCCAAGATCACTAACAGTACTACTTTTAGGAGGGAGCCTGAGGGCTTTTCATCAATTTTTTTTTAAATGAGATAAAGAAGTACATAGATGTCTAAATAAGTGCTCTCATTTCCAGGTTTTCTCTCCATGAAATGCTGAATAGGGAACAGCTTCTACTGGAACAAAATAGGATTGAATGGTTCTCATATCTGGTGAGAAAGGAATAATTTCTGCATTTTCTTAATGCAGTACTGATTTTACCTACCTTTTTCTACATATGCCTCATTATAATAAATTTTTACATATTTATTATAGTGATTAAGGGATGCACCAAATATGGGACCTCCATAAAAGATGCCTTATTTAATAGGGTGGGAATGAGTCTATCCATCATTTCTGACAAAACATCCAAAAAGTAAAAGGAAAGGGGGTTTTAAACATTTTTAAGGGTTTGATTTTGTTTCTTTGCTTTTCTTCTTGAATCTTGAAGTTAACTGCTTTCATTAACTGAAATACGGCATATTTTAAAGGGCAATGAATTATCCTGGAACTGGCAAAAGCTCTCCCATCTTCTGGAAGGCTCAGACAGTCTATGTATAAAGCAAGGAGGCAAATTTCTACATGTTTTAGTATTTGAGGCAGGAAAAAAATTTGAATCTTTATCATGACGACTGAAACTGAAAGAAATCAATATATTCTTTAAGTGAAGTTCAAGTGTACTTCTATGTTGTAGTGTCACTTCTGCAAAAGAAGTTACCATGTTAAATCAGATAATAAATGGGTTCTGAGTCTTTTTCAGGAGCCCTTACTTCTGAGGGTTAGTCCTTTAAACAAGCTTTTATAAATATTCATATTTTTCCTGTAGCATGCAAGAAGTATCTCCAGCATTCTTTTTCTATCCATGGTATCTAGCATGGTCTATTAATTTATTATTTGAAACAATTGCACCATAGTATCAAATTTTCAGTGCTGTTAGCAATGACTGTGCACTAATCTACATACAATCCCAACAATATTGGTGCGTACCAATCCTGTACAAGAACATTTTTGCTGTTCTTTTTTTTTAAATAATTTTGTTTGGATGGACATGAAACTTTGATTCATGCATGACTTTATTCACTATTTAGCACACACCAGCCAGATGAACCACTTGGTGGGTGTGTTGTGTATTTGTGTGTGTGCATGTGTGTGTGTGTATTGAAGTCATTTTTATTGTAGGAATGGATACAACACACACTCCTCATGTTCTGCTATAACAACAAGGTGAGAAATGACATGATTCTTTTACCACACGTTCCATGTAATAAACCTTAACTTCAAGCAAATGCAAGCTATAAAATTCTATTGATGGGCTTCCCAGATGTTGCCAGTTGTACTGCTTTAATAGATACCTTTCTTTGTTCAATACACTTAATTTTTACTCTTTGACATATATCTTAAACAGAAATGCCTGTCAAGTAACCAGCAGGGTGCAGATGATAAACCCTGATGTATCCTTTTACTACACCTTAGATGCCATAAACTATACACAGAGATCAACTGATATATACAGCACTTACTATATATAACAGTGTAGCAGGGTACTGCTGATAGGTTTTTATAAATAAAGAGCTTTAGATATTTTCCAAGTGCAAAGGCCAACAGATTAATATACTGTAGGTTTGCATTATGTAGCTGGCATGTGTTTGCAGCTTGGCTATTACTCTTCTTTAAAGATGTCAAATGATACCATGAGGTTCACAATAAAATACAAGAATATGAGAAACTGGGTCTTCTGGGAAATGGGTTTTCATTTTGACTAATTATTTTTTGTTTTAATAGAAAGAAAAAATGTATTAAAAGAAGCTGAAAACAGAACAATTTATACCATATAGCGACCTCACACACACAAATTTGGAACTTTCTTTATTTTGTTTAAGCCACACACTAACTGCTAACAATGGAAATGGAAACCTTTTTACATTGTTGTATACATTGTTGTATTTCTTTCATAGTAGGACAGAAATCTTTGGCCATGTTTGATGAAGCAAAGCATTTAGAAAGTGTCATAAATAGAGAATGTCAATTCTGTATATGTGTTCTTACTTGGAAGTGGGAGCTGCAGGTTACAAATGAACTGTTTTTCATTCTCTTAACAAACCCCATATACAGGCGAGTTTCCCACAAAGAGAATACAGTCAAACCTCGTCCTAAACACAATCAACATCTTCATACATTATTTTTAAGAGCTTCATAAATGTTCTGGTTGCTGGGATTGAAGAACCCTCACCAAGTTTGCTGATGAACTGAGCTGAGTCACGAGGACATTTCAGAAGGGTGAGCCATCTTACAGAAAGGCCTGGACAAGGTGGAAGAGTGGACAAACCAAGTACTCTGTGAAGTTTAAGAAGTATTCTCAGAACTGGTAACAGGACTTTATTAGGAGACCTATGGTAACTGTGCTTGATTCACATCCAACACTACTGTAAATCCACAAATCTAAAATTCTAAAATGTCAGAGACTTGTAGTTCCTGCAAACTAATTGCAGCTGCAACACTATTGTCATAGCTGTCTTATAGCTACACCACAAAACTCTCTTCTGGCCCACTCTCTGCCCTCCCCACTTTGAAAATTTATGTTACTCTTGTTCGTTGTATAAGGTCTATTTGGGTTACCCATATTGTTCATAACTTTTTCCCCATAAAATTAATTTAAAAATCTCCCATTCCCATTTTGGGCTTCTCTTTGTCCTCTCTCTGTATTGATGATTGTATTGAAACAATCATCTTCAGACCTCAGGGTCTTCAGGTCACACAAACTGAATTTTTATGAGGAAGACATGGAGAAAAACAGTCATCATCATTGACCAGATGGAAAGTGCCTATAAGTGGAAGGACTGAAAAAAAAGTTAAGCTGATTTAAACATTACAACTAAACAAGACCAAAAAAACTTATATCCCAGAACAGTCTGGGAAAGTGCTCACATGAGGACTGAACAAATCATCACAACTTTGCAGATCAAATCAAAATTCACCATATATGGCTTGTTACCAATATGATTTTACAACAAACATCACAAATGAGACCCTTTTGATGGAAAACAATGCAAATTGTCTGAGTTTTTAAGATTATTTAGCTTTTGCCTTTTTCATTAGCATTTGTCAGGGAAGTAAGTGTGGTACTACTGTAAGTAAAGTTAATCAAAATGCTACAGTATGAGCTACAACTCTATCTTTCCTAATTTTTCTATTCTGTTTAGGAAAAAAATATACATAAAAATGTAAGACATCACAGCAGATGTAGTGTTTTTCCTCATATATTATCTGTATATATGTTATACATATCCTTGTATACAAGGGAATTCCAGACAAAGATTAATGTCTGAGTAAGAGCTTTTAAACTTGGAGGGGTAGGGTTAAGATTACATTGCATAACTTATAATAGTACTGAAAGTGTAATAACTTATGATTATGTACATAATTTTTTTACAGGAATGCATGTTTCACATTATATAATGAAAACATATTTCCTATAGTAGTGATCAAAATTATTTGTGTAAATTTATATCATCTACTGGAAGAGTATTAGCTAACTGGAAATCACTTACTAAGTAGACTAACAAGAGTGACCTTCATGTTTCTCTAACTCAAGGTTCTCACAAAGTACTCATTGCTGTGCTGAAGAATCCTAAAATCTGTATTTAGAAAAAAATGTGAAACTTCTGATGAACTTTATTTTAAAAGAGATCTTTGATAACTCAAAGTAATTTGCTTCCTCAAAATCCCAAAGTATTTTACAAAGCAAAAACTAAATCTAGATTTCTTAAGCCCAAGTGTTTTGACTTAGCCCCAAGATCAGTCATATTCAAATCATTAACTTTCCATTAATTATTTCTTTTGGGGTTGTAGCAGTATATTACTTTTAAATTGGACATTTAGACTCTTACCAAGCATCCCAGAGGTGATGCTAATGCATCTGACATTTGCCCTTATTACTATCAGTTCAACACTGGTGCTTTCTGACTTTAATGACTCCACTCTACCTTGCACCAGTGCCAACTTGGTGTGCTTGTGCAACACTCCATCACACTTATCTATGCTCATATTTGTTATAGAGTATCTTCAGCTCTACTATACCACGTGTGGCTTACACACAATGTATTATATCATTGTGGCAGTTTAATTTTATTTTCTACTGCAGTTTAAATTTTAGCAGAATACAGAGTTTCAAATATCTAAAAAAAAAAAAAAAATGAAATAAGAAAAGAAACACCACCTTGCAAGTATTTTACAGGTTTTACATCTGACTTATAAGCCTGTTATTCCATGCTGCATAGATGTTCATTCCTTCCATTTAAATGTTCATTTCTATTTTGTGGCATTATAAAAATATTGAAATAAACATATTTATAATATTACAAGAATATATATAATATAATATAATATAATATAATATAATATAATATAATATAATATAATATATATAGTAACAATATATATAGTAAGAAGCAAGAATAATGATTGAGTGAATCAAGCACAGTTTCAGGGCAGCAAGCCACTTAAGGAAAATATGTATATGTGATAGGTCAAAGAATCATAACCATGTCATATGTAGGATAAAAAAGGCAATTTTCTTGCCAGTTTTAAAATTAATTTGCATGATTTGAAGTCATGATAACAGTCCTTTTACTCAATTTGTTGTGATTCACGGAAGAAGGCTCCTTCTCCTCCTCCGTCTCCACCCCTCCCAGCAGAAGCTGTGGAAGACATCGATACATCAGACACAGACTGTTGTAATCTTTGAGGGATAACTATCAAACTGTTGTCATGAAGGACATTGAAAATTATTTATTCCCATACATTACCACACTAAATGGCAGGGATTGGAAGTGACAAAAGGAGATTCTAACAGTATCTGGACAATTAATCAAGGTGATCACTTGCACAGTTCTGAACTTGCCCAGATTAAAAGCAAATAGCAAATGTATTTTCTGTTGTAGTCTATGGCTTTAATTAAGCCTACAGCTCAGTCTGGAATTTTGTTATTGCTCCAAGTCCCTGAGCACTCTCATTCCTGGAGAAATCCACCTAGAAGTTTTGCTTACTGACATAATAGCTGACATACGGCTTTTTCTATGGACCACGGCCAACGCAGGCTATCCCTGTGAAACTGCTTTCAGTTTCTCTTGACCTTCCACTGGAGACAGAAAATTTCATCCTGTAATTATTCCTATCAACATTTCCAAATGTGAAAGACAAAAAGATATCTAGGACATGCTTCACTGAACATATGGGTCATCTAGCTTTACCATTGAGGATTTCAAAGTAGAATAGGTAAGAATTTTACGCACAGAGCACTTCAAGGAGAACTGAAACCAGTCTGTGGGTTTACAGAACCACAGTTAGATTTCCAGCTCCTTTGATTTCAGTGGGATTTAGGATTGTAAAAAGCTCTGTATATCTGAGTCAAAATTCTCCTGAGCCCATCTAATGGAGAATATAGAGCTTTTCAATTATGTTGAATGAGATAAAGATTCCTTTGTCCTTTCAAAAAGCGTCACTGTATTTTCCCTGAAATATAGAGTACACAGCATGATGATTGGTTTTATCTCTTTCTCCAATGCAGTGGACTTTATCACACACAAGGTAATGTTTTTGGCACAAGAAGGAACCAAACTCTTTAAGCAGTACAAATTGAATCAACAGGACACATATTAATTACACAGTCAGAAGTTATTGCTTCATTTACAATTCATGATCATGAATGTATTTTACAACGCTCATAATCTACACTACAACTGCATCATACTGCTCTTTATTCACCAAACATTTTTAAACAAACATATATACGTAGAGAGCAGTATCTCTAGTTTTGTCAGCATTATGACTTCGTAGCCTAGTGGTTATTTACAACTCTTCCAACAACATTTTTATTCTGTTCTTTCAACACTTTCATCTCCTTACAGCACCTTCTAGTTTTAAGTTGTGCTTACTAAACCAAGAAGTGGAAATTAAAATATGTAGCTGTGCCTTGGGATGAAAATCTCGTACCTACAATTGCAACACACACTTGTTTTCATATGCTACCTATACTTCGCAGTGTAACACTAGATCTTATTGTCTGAACTGAAATTTCATATGTTGTTGTAAACAAAAAGAAAGAGGCAAAAAAGACAACTTTCTTAGTGTCAGCTTCAAAGTCTGTCCCATTATGTACAGTTTTTTGAACCATGGTGACCTGAAGATAATAATCTCATACTTGAATTGTAAGAGTATTTATTATAATCCATTGTTGTTTTACTTTTAATGGAGGAAAGCATGGAAAAATCTGCAACTCTGTGTGAAGCACATGATTATAGAAGCATACAGGTTTCAACTGGGACAGCTGGCATTGCCATCCAATGACCCAGTGGATAATTCAGGGATGTTTCAGTTATTGCTGAGTAGTTCTTACACAGTATCAAGACCTTCTCTCTTTCTCACATTTTCCCACCAAGCAGCCTAAAGATGCACAAGGAGTTGGGAGAGAAAAGAACCTGGACAGATGACCCCAACTGACCCAAGGGACACCCCACACCATTTGGTGTCATGCTCATCATATAACACAAGGTGGAGGAGGAAGAAGAGGGGACTTTGCTTGTCCTCACAGCTAGCCATTACAGCCTGCTAATGGGAATTAGCTAATGAATTCCTGATTTTGCTTTGATGATACCTGTAGCTGTTGCTTTATCTCAACCCATGAGATGGTTAAAACCCTCTTCTACCCTTCTGATTTTCCCTGCCATGTCCCTGTGGAGAAGTGAGCTAGCAGCTGGGTGGGGATGAGATGCCCACTGGGGTAAAAACACAAGAGAGTACCTTGAAAGCCTTGCTTTTAACAAAAGGAAATAAAAGTAAATTTTAATCTGAGAGAAGAAAAAATATATAGTCCCAAAAGGTATGACTTTAAAAGTCCAGAATTCTTCCACATGCTTAACTGGTTTCCACGCTTTCATTCTTCCAGCTTCATGAAAATTAGCTCTATGAAACTTGGTATTTGCTATGAACCATAGAATACAGCCTTTGAACTAAATTTATTATTAAATTTCCAGAAATCCTATTTATTCAAATTATTTTACAAGCATAAATGCCTTCAAGTATTTGATTCCACCCTCACTATGCACATAGGCATTTGAGAACTCAGCTTTAAAAGCTTCACTTGGAAAGACACTGACACGGCCAACATTATTTTTCCCATCCCAAGAGAGTTGTAACGGCATTTTTCCTCCAAATAGGTCTCACGAGCAACAATGCAATCAAAATATTTGATTTAAACAGCAAACACCATGTCTCTGATTAATAAGCATAGAATTGCACTGACAAGCTCAAAACAAAATAAAACCTACATATTTTGTTGAAACTCTGACTAGTACATCCTAGAGCCTGAAATTTTGTGAGATGCCACATGAAAAGTTTCAGTTTCATTGCTTAGGTGGACCTGATCCAAGTCAGCAGGGGAGAAATTCATCTCACCTAACCACAGGCATCTTGCCTCTGGATGTTAAATTCTCCTTAGTTATTCTCCTTAGTCTGCCATTCTACTCACCAGAAAGATACAGGCACCACAGCCTGTGGCTCACCTATTTTGGAGGTCTTTTTCAGAATGATATTAAATCCTCATTTTTTTCATGGTACATAAAGGGAATATAGACAGCTAGCAAAGATGTGTAAGCAGCAGACAAATTTTACTCACATAATTCCTAAATACTTGCACTGCATACAGTTTTAGCTTTGGTACTATTAAACTCCCTTTCAGTTAACTTTTAGACATGAACATAACAGATATGATTACATGACATAAGTACCATATAGCAAAGCAGTTCTGTAAAGAATGGGCATAAGGAAAATGGAAACATTCAAGGAGATGCAACTATAGCACATCTTTGTTGGCAAGGGACTCTGGGGCAGCAAGAGATGTTAATGTCAGGATTATGAAAAGAAAACTGTTAAAAGGAAAGAGGTACAACCAAGAAAAGAGATTACTATGTCTTTACAAACCTTGCCCCACAGAAAGGGACAAGGCTTTCTTATTTCCTAGTTCATGTCTATTTGGATTGGTATCTAGCAAATGGAATAACAATTTGTCATGAATTTTATAAATAGGTAGAGTACAAATAAATGGTTTAGTTTAAGCCCAGAAATGTTCTCTCACTTTCTCTCATTAGAGTGACAAAATTACTGACAAAAAGGTGACAAAATATATGTACATGATCTAGTCAGGACGAAAACCTGTGTTAGGCATCCTTTTCTCCTGCACAGTGAAATTTGCTTCCTTTCTAAGATTCATTTAGCTCATTAGCATAAATGCACAGGATAATGCCAGACATGTTCTGTGTCACTGCAAAGCTGTTCCAGAGAGTCTAGAAATGCAAAGTTCAAGAGAGCAAGAGAGCCATTAAGCTCCGTCCTCTACACAAAAGAGAGTGTGGTCTTGTGAATAGTAAATTGAGAATCATTTATTTCTAATGTCAAATTAATGACTTAAATATTTCATTTTGATGCAAGAAGTACAACTCAGTATAATTCTATGACATGCTATGAAATGAAACCTGTTCTTTTTTAAAGATGTAAGCATTTTCATTGAGAACTGGGGACTTGAAGAGGGTTAAACATGAAAAATGAACTGACATCAGCAAGTGCTTTTATTCATCTGAAACTAATGTTAAGCTTCACTAATCATAATATTAAAAGAGTTCATGTTATAGTAGGACACTTCTACTTTTTGTGAACATAATGAAGTGTTCTTATCTTTAAAGTACATCAAAGTTTTCAGATTGAGAATAGAAGTTTTTTTAGCACTTTCCTCTACTATGGTGACATAGAAATTTAAGGCAGAATATAACATTATCCCGTGTGGATGTTCAGACTGCATTGACAGATTGATAATTGGTGAAGATGGAACAAACCTTCATGTTCAAAATCCTGCATCAATAAGCAAAAATGTTTGATGTATCATCGGGTTACATTACGAGCTAAAGAATGGTTTCAATTTAAGTGGCTCCCCTGAATGCTCAGTCAGTTTGCACTTAAGATACATGAGGGAATTTTTTCAGAACTGATGAATGTGAAATATTCATAGTGGGGCAAAAGCAAACCATAATAGCCTTTGCCCTCATTTGGATTGATTTCTGCTACTTCACCCAGTGACATCTGCAATTATAAAATGAACTGTTATTTATCTCCCTGTTCCTGAAAGGAGAGTTCCAGATCTCTACCAGTATAATTTTCATTAAATTTTCACCTTTTGGGCAGGCTGACCCTGATGACACCAACAGGTCTTCTGATCAGCTTCTCCTGGGATCTTCACCCCCGTCCACGGGCCCAGAGACCTCCCCAGCCTGACCTATCCCATCACTGTCACTTCTGGAGAAAGGGGGAGCAACCAGAGGATATCACCCTGCAATTGTTCCTGTTGGGCCAACCCCAGCACTGAGGTATCCCTCTTCACACCCACCTGCTCCTTTTCCCTCTTCTTGGGCTGCCCTAGCTGGGGAGGTATAATCTCCTTCTTCACTGCCAAGTGGGATCCTTGTACTCCCTGTAGAAAGGAGTTATCCAGAGACTGAGGATAACTCTAGGATCCTCTAGGGGCCATTTTTCCCAGCACAGTCCTGCAGTGCCAGTGCTGCCTTGTATGAGCAGTGGCCTGGCTGTGCCACTACCCCAGCCACGCCTCCTGCCAAGGCACCTCCTGGGTGTGGCAACTCTTCTCCACCTGAGGATTGTAACCCAGGAATGTAATTACATGATGGCCACACTGAATGTGACGATCCCTGATTGTACCATGTCCTCACCCAACCACCAAAGCCCTGAGGTCTGCAGCTGAGTGCAGGCCCATAAGATGCAGCCCTGACCTGCACAAACCCCATAGCCATATCTGTGCCTTTGCCCCTGCCTCAGCAAAACAAGCCTTGCCTTAACCAGTGCACTTATAGGAACACAGAAACAGGGCTGATGGATTTAGGACAAGGGAAGAAACCCTGCTGCCCACTAACCTAAATAACTGCCCATTTCCCTGATCCCAGGAGATAAGGTTTCCTTCAGGCACATCTCTGTGCCTTGACACATCCTAAGTTAGTGCTCTTGAGAAGTACCTCAGCAACAGTCTAGCACTGAGGCTGATCTGTCTCTTTATCTCTCCTGCTGGACCTCATATATTTTATCAAAAAAGAAGTATGGAGATCTTAGCCTAGGAGAAGATTACAGACATGTCAGTGTGCTCTGCCCCTCCCCACAATGCTCTCTGAATGTCTTCAGAGGCTCGGCCAAATTAACCAAGCTGAAGCTCTGAAGACATTACAATTTGCTTCAAATCCGGGAAAGGAATGAGCAAAAACCTGCTTTCTGCTCCGAACATGGACATTGCAAGCATCCTGGTGTGCTACTTCTCCAAGCTCCACCCACCTTCCAGCATTTACTGGTTTCACCACAGAGCAGACAGGCTGGCAGGGAAATACAATGACCCAGTGACTGTGGACCTGTTTTCTAAGAAAGCTCATCCCTCTCAGGAAGCACTCATGGCTCCACAGACTCCTTACCTTATCCTGCCCCATGACTCCTGCTGCTAGGGCCTCACAGACAGCCCCACCTTTTCACAGGCAGAAATTGGAAGCTGCTCCTGAGGAGTAACATCCACACCCAGCACCTGTGAGCTGTGAGGACACACTTTGCTGGCAGCAGAATTCGTTGGCAGGGTCTTGAGGGCAACGCCAGGATTAACTGTCTGTGCCAAGTCTGCCAGGGCTCCCCTACCCTGCCCACAGCCCTGACCTCATCTCAGCTTGGGGCAGTATTGATGTGTTTTAATAGTTCCAATTAGCTGATATTGTCAGTAGACAAAACAAACACAGACAGAGCAGAAATGACTGGAATTTTAATGTTCATTTCCAGGATTTTATTTGGTACATATTTTCTTCTAAGCTCCTTTTATGACAGAAAATACCATTCACTGCTATAATACTATGCTGCAAACAATAATATTAAAGCTTTTGTAAAAAACTGTTACTTGCAATATACTTAGTACTAGGTAATAGCTAATCAAAAAAAATTATTAGCTCTCAATTTGCCATTAAAGAAATACTGGGAATAAAGTAGAAACCACAGAGAATGTCACTCTTTTATTGAATTTCCCCCTTCAATACAAATTTTGAGCTGTTTTTCAAGATTGAATATCTTTATGTCCTCCATCTATAGAACTTCTAATTGTTTGCAGTTGAGGCTATCTTAAAGTGGTTAGTAGTGAAGTGCCTACTTCATCACCACTAAACTCAGCACACAAGCTGCTCTCAACTTTATGAGATCCTTTTATTTCCTGCAATATTTGGGATGGAAGAAGGAGAGAGGAAGCTAAAGGGATGTTCAACAGAGGTCTTTGGTATTTGGCAAAGAAATGTGTAATGTTCTAGACTGTGCCTTCACATATTTTCATCCTGGGCCAGTTCAGAGCATCATTACTTCCCTGCAGAGAAAGCTAGAGGGAGAGATTGTAGAAATTGCCTGCAGGTACTTTAGGAGTCAAAGTCTCTTGCACAGGACATAACTATCTTGTTTTTCTGAACAAGAAGTGGGTGAATCTTGTCCTTATTCATTTAGATGTCTTCAGTTCTCAATAGTGCCCTGTCTGCGGGAAATTGCCAGATATAGTTCCTGAACATGAAAAAATGTTGTGCAAGTCACAACTCCAGAACAACTGAAATAGGTTTATAAAAATTGAAAAGGGGTCTAAGACAGTTCAGGCAAGTGAAAAGCTTGAAATTCACTTTGCGCTCTGCAGAAACATTGTACTAATTTAGGGAGGAGCAAGAATAAGTAACAGAAAAACTGGTTTAGGGATTTCAGCAGATTGTACCAAATTGTCATTAAATTTCGATTATTTAATCTAATTCTAAGGCACCTCTGCTGTGTACTGTCGTAGCTTAATCCCATGCTTTCCTAACAGGGCTGAGCTACTGAGCATACTGAGCATATCTGAGCAGGCAGATGTGCCGCAGGGAGCAGGACCATGAAAGAAGGTGAATGCTACCTGAGACACAAATATTTTTTTGTGAGATGAAGAGGCAGTATTTAATGAAAGACCACTCTTCAGTTTTCTGTTCCCTAACACAGTTGTTTTACTAGCTGGGCAGCCCTTTTAAGGTAACTGCTATTAGGTACTCAGTCTTACTTCTCACATTACCGTAAATCACAGCAACTTCCTTTTGTGAACTACTATGATATTATTACAGACTGAAAGTTTTTCTATTGTGGCAAAGCTTCCTATAAAAATTATGTCATCTTCTAAACAACAAATTTAATGCAACAAGTTTCACTGCCTGTCCTAAAAGGAAAAAATACAGTAACAAACTATACGCCAGCACTCAGGGCAAGTACAAACTGAGGTATTGCATATTCAGGTTTTTTTAACATTCAAGAGCAGGGAAATATTCCAGTTTATTTTTTATGCAGAAACTTATAGTTAAGTGAGGCACCTCAAATCTCTCCAAAACCAAATAATCCAGAGATTTGCAGTCTGTTTTGGTTAAAACATGTGTAGTGTTTTGCTGCCATGACAGCAAACATGTCCATCCTGATTTCACTCTTGAGATCACGAAGAATGAAAAAGCATTAAGTTACTATAGCTATAGAATGACAAGTGTCACAGAGAGGGTGAAAAATTATCCATTTTTTAGAATTACAGATTTATTCTCAAGAAGAATGTACATTTTTTTCATAGATTGTTCACAAGCAGTTGCAGTTAGTGACTTAAGAGTATATTAAATTCCAAGCAATGTGAGGGGAAAAGTTAGAACTATCTTCTTAATATTTGTTTTGATATATTTTTTTACTCACTAGAGTGATCTGAGGGATTTCGATAGAAACAAATGAAAGACTGGCAAAGTTTCTCTTCAGTTTTCATAGAAAAAGTGAAATACAGCTGGAAAACATTAATACAAATTTGAAGCAATAGTTTAAGGTGTTGCATTTGTAGATTAACATATCTGTGCTTCACTGTTCATGTCAGCTGCTCATTCTGTAAATGGAAGTCAAAGTACAAGAGGGAATAAAAAATGGAGGTGAGAAAGAAATTTGCTTTTATTTGAAAGAAATAGTTTTTGTCTTTGTCTTGAAAGATGTTATGTACACTGAAAGATTTGTTTTAAGATCTTTATTATTATTTGATATGTTTTCTTTCTGAAAGTCTAAATTTTGATAGTTAAAGCACTGGATGTATTAGCAGTATTGTGGGGAGGGTTTCCTCTGTGGTGTAGAATTTTATTTATCCAAGCAACTTCTCAAATGCTACTTTTTGCAGGAGATGTAGAAACCCCACAATGGGGTGTTGTTGGTTCAGTCATGACCTTGGGGAAAAGTACAGCCTACTGGATAATCAGCTGAGGTTTTCAAAACACCTTGATGGCACATCAAGAATTCCTAATAATTCCTGGGAAGTCTAAGCCAGATGAGCACTCTATTGGCCTAGATAGACACTACATAGCTTGAGAAATCCAATGGGAGCCAGACAATTAAATATAATGAGAGTTGTGTATTACTCATATATAGTAGGTTAGGACTTACACACTGAAGAGGTAAAATATTTCCCAAATGCAGCACAACTACCTACTAGCAAGACTGCCTGAAACTTCAGTCACTGAGAAGCAAGACTGTTCTGCTCTTTGATAAGTAAACAGAGTGTAGTGGTTTGAAAGGAAAACAAGTGAGACTTCAAGTTAGAAATAAAATTTAATAGGAAGAAAAGAAAGAAAAAGGTAAAATAAAATAAATGTAAAGAGATACAAAAGACTACTGACAGACTACAACCTGATCAGGGTGATGGAAGCAGTCCCGATGAGGTGGTTTTCTTGAAGCAGTGATCCCATAGAAAGATCTGGTAGCTCAAGTCTTCTGGAAATCCAGTGGGTAAGCCCCCCGTACTGTCCCAGACCCCAGATTATATCCATGTGAGAATGCTTGGTTCCTCCCCCTGGGCGGAGCATCTCACAATAGGATGGTAAGTCAAACAGAGATAACTCCAGAGGGTGTTATCTATGAGTCACGGCAAAGCATCTGATGGGCCATTAACAGAAGATTAGCACTGAGGGTGGAGGTCCGGGAAAGAGCACTGCTCCAACAATTGGTTTCACACTTCGTTAGGATGGTGATAGAATACTTTTGCACACCCTACATTACAACTCAGGACACAGAGATTTGAGGAGATAACTCACAATGGTTTTTTTTGTTGTGTAGTGTTGGTTGATCCTTTCTCACTGCTGTGTTTCTTGTATACCTGGCAAAACAGGGATTCCTAGCTAAGATTTTATGTTTTGCAGTGTCACAGAGCGACAAATTACTTGACTTGTCCTTAAAAATTGTTCCTCTTCGGTGCCTACTCTTGAAGAATGTAATTGTAATTTTCTGCAAAGAAAGTTAGGATTTCAGTAGGAATTTGACATCTACTAACAGTCCATTGAAAGCTAGGAGAGCATCTGTAGTGGCAGATTCTATCATTTTTCATGATAGATTTTCATTCTTCATTCTCTGCTGGCAGCTAGTCCAGATCTCCCTCTAGATTATCTCAGTCCCCACCCAGCCACTCTCTCACCCCCATGCAGTGCTATGGTGGACAGAATCTGAAGGGCTAAAGTGACAACAAGACATATTACGGGTCAAAATAAAAAAAATTTAACAGGAAAATCTAAAACATTTTATCATGTGAAAAAGGTTAACTCCATCCCAGACAGTTGGTTTCAGTGTTTAGGAAAGCTACTTTGAGCTTTAGGGGTAAAGTCAGGGCTGGGTAGGTTCCCCAAGAGTATAGAAAATGGAAGGGTTTTTTAGAAGCACAGAGCAATATAGGTGGAAAGTGAAATTGGGAAGTCACCTGGCTCAAGGTGTTGTACTATACAGGGCTTTGTTCCCCAGTGTCTGTTCCTATTCAGATCCTCTTTATGCATGAACTAGTAAAGGTAAGGCTTAAAAAATGTTCATGTGGTTCCCGGTAGAGATGCGTGAGTCCAGTATTGTGTAGATACAAAACAACTGGGTTTGTTTGGTTTGGTTGATTTTGTTTTGTTTTGTTTTGTTTTGTTTTCCCAGAATAAAGGTAAAATTGTGTATGAGCCAGAAACCTCACAGACAAAACTAGAATTTTCTTTCCAGATTTCACACTTGTGCATACATGGAGCCATAAATAACTTCAGAATATGACTGCTTGTCATTAAGTGATGCTGAGAATGATTTGTGATTAAATGTCTTCTATCCAAAATATGGTATATGACTACCTTGCTAATCCCTGGACTGTTCAAAAGAATTTATTTTGAGGGAAATGACTGATCATCCCAAAATGAGTTTATTACATAGCATAAGTTTAATGTAGGGTGGAAGAAAGTAGAAAATCATTACAAATTGCTTTAAAAAATTGAAAAAATACGTGAACAGAAGAAAAAATATCAGAACATCTCTGGTTTTCTTTGGTTTTAGGGAAATTAGAGTTTACAGAAAGATGAACGTAAACAGAATTTGACCTTGTGTTTGTAAAGTATCATGGATGAAAATCTTCTGTTCCATAGATAAAATGTGCGGCACCACTTTATTAGTAAAGTTAAGCATTCTTAACACAGTGCAAAATTCATAATATTGTCAGTGATACCTTATGTGGATCAATATTTCAAATAGTGTCCATTTGATTTAATGTGTTCCTCCCCAAAAGTTCTGTTCCAAAATGCAAATATAGTAACTTCAAAAATATAAGAAATAATGTCTTTAAACAAATTATGTTGAAGTTTTTCTGCTAAGAAGAAATGGGTTTGAATGGTAGGCCACTTGTTACTATCTTTATATCAGACTGAGAAAATAATAAATGACAAAAAACCATTTTCAAATGGAGATGCCATTTGTCCAACAGTGTTGAAAAATAGGGGCAGTTTCTTTTCAGGAGCTTCTGGAGATATTGCTGTAGTTTTATGAGAAGATAAAAAATTATGAAAATTATTTGTAATATCACAGATAGAAGAGTTTGTATGTCCGTGTAAGGAATCCCAACGCCAGAAACTGCTGGTTGTTTCAACACTTATGCAATCACACTACTTAAATAAAGAAATTAGTGTTGTATCTCAGTACTTCTTGACAAAGCTTTGTTAAAATTCCCTTCTTCATGCTGCTTTAAAGGATTTGAATCCCTCTTCTCTGCCTAAGTGACAGCTAATCCAAAATGTCCCAGTATTGGTCTGAGAATTAAATGAGGCAGAAGTACTTAGAATTTTCATTTCTAATTCTGATGGCCTAGTTTTCTTTCACAAATCCACTTTCTGTTTAGTACCACATGATTTTCTTTTTCTTGTTGTATAATTTCACAGGCCAAAATATACCATATTTCAGTTTGTTTCTTAATTGAAGCTGGTAGAGAAAGCTCTTAATTGTACTTTTCTACATCTTTAAATTCAACCTGAATCCTCCTAAGGTCTCCTACTTCTTTGATCAGCTACAAATAATGAAAAAAAGTACTAATATGGCTACTGAATGACTAAAAACCATCTTTCTTTACCATCCTGCCTTTTGAACTCTCCAAAATATTTCTTAGCCAATGAACAAGTGGATTACAACACTTCTCAAGTGATAAAAATACCTGCAAAATACCTACCAGAAGAAAAAGAAATCTACAGAATGAAGTTGTATTTTAATTCGTGTATGAATTAACAAAATCACAGATCATTCCTACTGCTGCTCTACATGACATGTGCATAGGATCATATCTGGTCAAAATCATAATTCCCAATGATGTTGTTACTAACAAAATTACTATAAAATCGTTTTCACTTCAGATTATATTGACAGGAATGTAATTATATTTGGGCTATTTAGATTTACCTGGACTTTTAAACTACCATTGGTTACTGATAATTTTACATCATAGTAGGAATTCAGAAATTTAAGCTGAAAAGGTCCTGGACTATCTAATGCCTCTTGTAACTGGAACATTTAAACGTGAGGATCCAGTGTACCATTTCTAGACCAACAGTTCTGCTTAACATGTTTGTTGTTTCACCCATTCAGAAAGACTTCAGTGAAGGCCCTGGGTTAAAAATGCCAAACCAGCAGAATTTGCAATGAATTGTATGGGAGAATAGTTTATCCATATACCATTCCAATGCTAGGGACTGTGCATGTCTATAGTCCTGGTGAAGTAATATGTTTTTATTTACTTGCAAAGAGATTGTTTTTTGTATGTTTAATAATAATAGGAACCTAGAGATAAGTTGGGAATTTCTAAATTTCAGTAATGCTTGAAGTCATATTAATTCTTAGGTTTTGTTTGCTAAAGGTTAGGAGGTTTGTTTCAGAATGTTAAAACAAAGTTTGTAAAATTTTGACCTTTCATGTGTAGAATCC
Organism: Sinosuthora webbiana; assembly: GCA_013397395.1. NCBI lineage: Eukaryota > Metazoa > Chordata > Aves > Passeriformes > Sylviidae > Sinosuthora > Sinosuthora webbiana. The sequence continues at coordinate 400,832 of VXBN01016569.1, forward strand.
AGGAGACATTTGCAGTGGAGTCTGAGTGTGTTTTGATGGGGTCCTATAGGAACTTCAGTGCTTTCAAAGCTCCATTTGATTTTATACATTTAATATTCTTGACACAAACCGAAGTTCAGACCAAGACTTGAGATAATATGATTTAGTTTCTAGAATTTTACTAACTGTGTAAGGATTTCGTTTTCTCCATGGTAAATAAAACAGTAGAAACCAACATTTTTTTTCCCTGGTTTTTGATATTTTCACGTTTCTAGAAAACAAAAGGTGCTTTCAATCTTGGCACAATATGAATTTATCTTTCAAAAAAAAAGTAGGCACCTGTTAACCTATGGGACAAGAGAAAGGCAGTGTCATTCCTCTCAAAGCTACCATACAACACCTATCATTCCAGAAGGAATGAAATAAAATAATAAAAAGCATTTATTAACATTGAAATAAGTTATTTTTGAGGTGACAGGGTGTGGGTTCTTATCTTCTTTTCTTTGGATTAAATGTTCAGGAGACGCAGCTTTTCGTGTTCGGGCTCAGCTGTTTATTAATTCTTGTCTACAGTACAGTCTCACAAGTTGTGAGTTCTAGCTAACAAGCTAGAAAATGAAAATGCCATGAAAATGGCTCTGTCTCTTTCTTTTTCAAAGGTCTCTTAAGCCCAAATTGTCCAATTATGAAAGGACACCTAAATTATTTTTACTTTTAACCTAATAACCAAACACCCATGGTCTGCAATGCAGATTATTCTACCCAATTACAAGAAACCACCCAAACCCATGAAGAAGAAGGAGAAAAAAGAACTTAGCCTACACCCTAACACCTCCATCTTGCTTCATATATTACCATGTACTAAAACCTTAAAATCCAAGTTTTTCCACCCTGTGATATTACACACTTCTATTCAACTACACACCCATAGTCCCCGTGCTATCAGTCAATTTTGGAAGCCTATTCCATGGCCTCAGGTCAAATGTAGTGTTCTCTTGAGGGTCAGTGCCTGTCAGCACAGAAAGCCTAAAATTCTCAGCTTCCAGGGTTCCAGCAACAGGGAAATCTTGTTGCAGATGCAAGCCTGATGCTAATGAATCCATTTGTAAATGTGCAGTTCAAAGTAATGCAGAAATAAAACTAAATGTTACAGATTCATTACCTTTACAACAATAGACATGGGTGTAGAAAAGATGGAAAAGAGCTCAGCTGGAGATAATAAAATACTCAACCCACGTGTGGTTAAAACTTGCTTGAGCTTTCAAAGGACTCAACAATAAAGGCTCCCCACTGGGATCCCTGATGCAATACACATAACTGATATTTCAGAGAGGAAGAAGCACTACATACTTAGTACAGATCCTAAGTGTCTGTGCCTGTGTTGAAATATAGTTGTCTAGACTAAGCCTGCTTCAACACTTACTGGAGAAAGTTTAAATTCTGAATTCAACTGCAAAATTAAAATTATCTTGTCTATGACACAGTGTTTCACGTCTTTCACTCTTTTTATCCTTTTTGCATGTTCTTCCCATTTCTTTTGAAACCTCCATAATTCTGTGGTGGAAGACATTAGATTAGTTATGCATTACTTTGGCTGGATGTATGTAAAATCCTCTGATGGAACTACTTCATTTTCAATATTTTTAAATAAAAACGATAATTCAGTTTCAACCCAGGTGACACATTTAACACACCATCTCTGCTTTAGCATTTCACAGCTTTACCAAGCACTGTTCATGCACAGCTACTGTGCTTGTCCTCCTTAGATTACCATGACACCGACAGTGAAAAGGAGGGAAGTGTAAGGAGTGCATAAATATAGAAGGATGACTTTTTTTTCTATTTAAAGGATAAAGAGGCAAAGACAAGGAATTGAAAAAAAAAAAAAAAAAAAAAAAAGTTTATGAACTAGAAATAACAGAAGGAAGCAGAAGAAAAGAAGAGAAAATTGACAGAGAAAAACAGAAGAAAAACAGTCATTCTCTCTTCTCAGCACACATGGGGCATAATAAGTTACAGATGAGAGGAGTGGAAATAGTTGCTTTAAGAAAACATTTAAAATCACTGTGGAAAAATAAAACTTGCAAAAAAAATTAGCTTTCTCTGTTAGGATATCTCAGACTTATGACCCTGTGACAAGATGAAGTTGGCTTGATCTGGTTGTAAATGAAACAAAAGTCCAGTGGGGCCTTTTTGTATTCAGAGAGGATTTAATACATTTTGCTTTATATTAGTCTGCACTGCTATGCTGGCTGTGCATTCCAAAATTAGATTTGCCAAAAGAAAACATGATAGTGTTTCAAGAATGCAATCTAAAGTGAAAAGACAACAGAAAAATAGCTAAATTTAGTTTTATATTGTTTACTTGAAATGTCTTCGAGTCTCTGAAGTGTCATCTTGTACATAGTATGGAAAACTTTTCTTATTATTTTCTGCTTCATATGGTTACCTCTAATATTTTCTGTTGACTCTAGAGAGATGTAGGTAAACCCCTGCTCTGACTCAAAGGCACCAAATCATGGACAGAGATCTAGCAGGTGCTAAAGGCAGGTAAAAAATATCAAGCTGGTCAAAATAATGTGGGCTAGTGCCTCTTTCATTGCAGAAGGGAAACAGCTGAGGCTGGAAGAGACTTCAGAATATTTTCAGTCCAAACTGAAAGTAGTTCTGGAGTCAGACTAGTAGTTCTGGGGTCAGACCAGGCTGCTCAGAGCTTTGTCTATTTGAGCCTTTCTGCTCAACCCCCATGGATCTTCATCTCTCCTGACACCACTTCTATATGCCTGGGAAATATTTATAGATTCCTTCTGTACAGTCTGTTCCTGCTTCCAGCCTATGTGCTGCCTTTCTGCATCAAGGCTCTAGCTATCCCAGCCAAGCTAGTCTCCTGATATGGGTTGAGAAGAGATGATTAAAATTAATTTCCTTATAGTATTTATAAAAATAGGCTTTTCATAGGAGAAAAAGGGAGGAAATACAAGAAAATGCAAAACCAAAACAATGAATCAGCAAAAAACAACCCAGGAGAATAAATGTCCTTACTGACTGAAATGATCTTGTTTCCTATTTAATGCCATACAAACAACATTTTGGTCACAGAATTCCCTGATTTCATGGCATGCAAATCTGATAAAATAACCTATTCTTCTGCATGCTTTAATTTTTTAGATCTTGAGTGAGATCCTTGGTCATCTCAGTAAAATATTACCCAAGTCCACATTGCTATAAATAAAATTAGGCCCATGTTGCCCCAAATTAATCCATCTGAAGCACAAATGAGGATGCTCTGTCAATAAAGAGCACAAAGTAGGACAGATAACTAGGTCAAGTTATAAATATCACACTTTTCTTCCCAAGCACAAAGACAGACCGTCTTTGCAGTAGGACAGTGCTATCCTTAAAGGCCTTCCATATTTCCCAAACTCCTTAGCCTTTGAGAGATGATGTCTATCTGAATGTCACCAATCATTTTTGTGAAAAAGCCAAAATCTGTTTTCCTGAAATGCAGAGTCTGTAGCCTGACTCCCCACAAGTCTCCTTCCTCACACACCTTAGCACCATCAACTTGTTTAACATCACTGCAAACAAGGCTAGTGGACAAAGTACTCCAGACGTGACCTCACTAGGGCTGAGTAGAGGTCACCTCAATTTTATTAAAATAAATTATTTGAACTAATTTATTTAAATTAGTTTGCCTTTTTTTTTTAGCCAGTATTAATTACCCATTACACAGCTTCAACTGGGTTTTTTTATCAATCTTCACTGTAAAGAGAGCAATAAAATATTCTGCAGTTCAAATAAACAGTGACAAAGGGATATCTTGAACTTTAGACAGCTGATTGTGCCTATATGACCTTCAGGCTGCTCAAAAATCATCAAACCAAACAAAAATTATAGCTGAGATTTTAATTATGAATAATTTAGATGACCACTGCCAGCTATCTAGTCAGATCTAGTCAGATAAAAGAAGGCATAAGATTCTCTTGGCCAGATAGAACAATCCCAAAGGCTTTCAATCTCTCCTCATATGACAAAACAAAAATTACAAACTGAGGTACACTATGCATTTAATTGCCTCACTGCATATTGTGACATGGATGGTTGGACTTGTTGTCATTCTGGAGTTATAACTGTAGTTATAATTAATTCAACTTTGATCCTGGAAGCACCTGTTGAGAAATTCGATATTTTTTGTTAGATATCTTGGTTCTATGTCTTTTACAGACTCACTTTTCACCAACCATATGAAATTAAACAAGAGAAAGTGTTGGTTGTGCACCTGGGATGGGGCAACCTTGGATGTATGGATGGACTGGGGAATGAGATTCTGGAAAACAGTGCCACAGAAAGGGACCTGGGGGTCCTGGTTGATGGCAAGTTGAACACGAGCCAGCAGGGCCCTGGCAGCCAGGAGGGCCAACCCTGTCCTCGGGGCAACAGGCCCAGCATGGCCAGCCGGGCAAGGGAGGGGATTGTCCCCTCTGCTCTGCTCTGGGGTGGCCTCAACTCCGGTGCTGGGGACAGGTTTGTGTGCTGCAATGCAAGAAAGTCATTAAAGTACTGTAAAGTGTCCCAAGGGGGACCATGAAGCTGTTAAGGGTCTCGAGAGGAAAGCTTATGAGGAGAGGCTGAGGGTACTTGGTCTGTTCAGCCTGGAGAAGAGGAGACTGAGGAGAAACCTCATTGCAGTTACAGCTCCTTGTGAGGGGAAGAGGAGAGGCAGGCACTGATCTCTTCTCTCTGGTGACCAGTGACAAGGCCTAACAGAATGACCTGAAGTTCTGCCAGGGGAGGTTTAGGTTGGATATTAGGGAAAGGTTTTTCACCCAGAGGATAGTTGGGCACTGGAAGAGGCTCCCCAAGGAAGTGGTCACAGCACCAAGCCTGACACAGTTCAAGGACATTTGGACAATGCTCTTGGGCACATGGTGTGACTCTTGGGGATGGCCCTGTACAGGGCCGAGAGCTGGACTCTGATGATCCTTGTGGCCTCCTTCCAACTCTGTGATTCTGTTATTCCCTGCCTTATGGTAAAAATGAATTTTGTGTTACAGTGAATATAGAGTATCCAATATTTTTAGCTGAAATTTCTGAAGTTTAAGATATTTTAGTACTGCCTTTAATTTCAATTAATGAAAAACAGCATGTAAATCATAATATGTATTTACTTTGGCCTACATAAAAACTTGTTACATTTTCTGTCGCATACTTTTACTTACCTTCTGTAATATTAAACTAATGTTATTTCACATTGTTTTACAAAATATTATTCTTGGCTATATCTGCAGAGGTGTTGACATGACTAGGTATAACATCTGCCTTTGGAAGACTGATCTGTTTGTACCTTAAATACTCGAGAAAGGTATTCATGTCTGACACTTTGTGGGGGTCTGGGTGATAAATAAATGCATCTATAATTGACCCAATAAGTTATTTTTTAAAATAGAAAAAAAAAAACCAAACTTTTTTTTGGTCAGTACTGTATTTTCCTTAAACTTTTTTTTCAGTCTACTGAAAAAAAATATCACTCATGGTGAGATATTAATCTGACAACCCAGATGCAGACAGCTTCTGTGTAAGAATGATTGTCCAGAAAAATAACTAACAAAGTTTCCTTAAATGTATTGCTTGTTCCTGGAAGCAGAGAGTAAAGATTCCAACAAAATAAATAAAGATTGCTACCAAGAAAAAACTAAGAAGGGAAAATTAAACCCCTATTATTCTCTTTATTTTAAAGGAAAGAAAAAGGAAAAACTAAAAACAAATATATTATTTGTTTAGCTGGAAATAAGGTACTGCTATATAGAAAAAGTTATTTGCCTTCTTTTTCTTCTATTTTTAATTTTTTCTGTTTGCACTATAGTGTTCAGATCCAACAGGTCAGCATGTTCATAAGGATTCAATCTAGTTCTCTCTGCACCAGGGAATTTACTTGCATGTTCTTTGAACTGAGATTAATAGCTTAGCTAACCCTTTCTGATCCTGCCATTTTGAAATGCTTTTAGGAATATCCAGTTGAAGACATTTCCCTATAGAGGCCTCCTCCACCTTCTCCTTCTTGATGACTTTCATTGTTATTTTTTTGTGACTGAAAGGGTATGGATCCTACTCAGTTCAGATTTTGTTGCAGTTGACCTCCATAAAAGAAAGTGTGTGATTATTTATTTCCAGATAAGACTGAATTGCTTCCTGGGTGAATGAACTTTTAATGGGAAAAAAAATCTAAAATCTAAAGAAATACAAATGTATTTATGGGAATATAATACGTATTTTAACTATCTTGTGTTGACATTAGGTTTCTTGCACAGTACAACCCCTCTAGAAGGAAATATTTCCTTGTAGAGCTCACCACTTTAACAGAAGGATGCTGTAATGCCACTCCAAGCACCTGAGTGCTGAATTAGCCTTAGGTGTACATGCTCAGTATGTGGACAGGATGGGAGAAGCCAGTTACTTGAGGAAATGCAGTAATTCTCTGCTTGATGTAATAAGTCTTCACACCAACATTGGGACCGAGGCCTTTTTCTTCTAGATGTATAAATATGAAAATATGATGTCTTGTGGGGCTTCTCGGAAGAAATATCATCTGAAATATCTTTTAAATTGGGAGATAAATTCATGTTCTCTCTGGCACATGAGCATACAAAGAGACTCCTCAAAAAATCATAGCCTGCACTTAACTCTGTGTCAGTAGAAGACAAACACAATTTTACAGTTGATCTCAGAAGGAAGAGAGAGAAGGAAACATCAAATGCAGTTTTGAAGGACCACTCCCTCCTTTTATATGGGTAGATCAAAATAAGAACAGAAATTTGCACAATTCTGAGCATAGACACATTATATAGGAAATCCATTTCATCCTGCTGCAAACCCAGTTGTAAGGTATCATTTCCTCAAGCAGCAGATGTTTCCCAAAGTAACAAGTCTGGCACATCTCTTAGTGTGATCCAAAGGCTCCAAATGTCAACTACTATGCATGCCATCTTACAATGTATTATTGAATATTTTGAGTTAAATACAAAGCTCGGACTTTTGGGTGCATAATGCTGGAAAAAAGAGCTACATTTTCATAGTACATCTGCAATCAGATGTCATTAAGGAGAGACAAAGCAGCATCCTAGGGGAACAGTGAGGCACAGCACAGAACAGTCGTGGAAATGCCAGTGCCTTATTCAGTATATTTCCACATACTACAATTCATGCAGGGATGTATTCCCAGGCTTAGTGCTTCCAGATGAAAATAAAATAAAATTAAGTAGGCTTCTTATGTTTGTTGCCAGATACAAAGAGGGGAGATGAGATTTCTCTCACTGCCAGTGTGCGTCACTGAAGTGAGCAGTAACATTTGCTACTGAGGCAAGTGAGTGACAGTTATGATGGACAGTTATGTTGTTTTTGTTTTTAATGGGGTCATGTTATTTAGCATTTCACCTTTTGTCATAGGCACATTTTTTCCATATTATAGGAACTTTTTTTTTTAAGTGTCACCCCTTACAGTTTTGTTTTTTTTATCCTTCAGTCCAGAAAATGTCAGGGTTCTGCTGCACTACCGTAGCCTGTTATAGTTTTCAATATGTACTTCAAAATATGTACTTCATAATAACAGCTCCCAATCTGAAGGCTGCTTCTTCTGAAAGAAACTGGTATGGCCTTTTCATTACAATAGAGAAATGGGAAAACACACAAAAGAAAGATCTCTTCACATACACTCTTGAACATGTAGCAAATATACTATTTATCAGGTAATTACAGATTTGCTCCCCAAACTGTTAAGAAACACTCCTGGACCTGGGAAAGCATTGAAGTCAAGAATGGTCAAATTATGGAGAAAGGTTCATGTAAGCTAATGCAAGGAAGAGGCACTCAGTAATCAAATCAGTCAGATTGGTGCAAAATACCACCTTGAAGTGTGCAATGGTGGTAACCCTAAAGTTACCTTTATTGTTTGCAGCCAGCATCTTTGGAGCAGGTTTTCCTTATTTGCTGGGATGAAAATGTCTTTTTTCCCAGAGGGTTTCACTGATTGAAATCAGACAATACCATACTTCAATGCTCAGAAAATTTTATCTTCAGGAAAGGACTTGGGTATAAGAGGGTTAGAGATTCTCAGAAAAGCCTGAGCAGCTCTGCTGAAATCTCAAGATACCCATGGAACTGATGAAGAAGCAAAGTGCGAAGAACAGGACAGACATAACTTAATAGAACAAAGCAAGTATTACCTTTACCTTTCAAGAAAAATACCAAATCCCAGTAGAGTCAGAGTGTTTTTATAGAGCTGGGGAGACAAACTAAAAGCAGAATGTTAGTCAGAGTACACACAGGACACCTGGGAAGTGCCAGAAAAATATGACCATCCCTTCCCCAATCCACCCAGCTTCAAGCTGCCAAGAAGGAAACATACCTGATTCCTGTGTCAATTTTATTAGGTAAGTTCAGAGATCACTGACTGCAAAGCCCTGGGTAAAAAAAGTAATGTCTTGTTTTCCAGATATCTGGAAATTCATATAATAGAGGGAAGGTGTGTCTGTGACATAAGGCCTGCAGCATAACACATTTATTATGTGTTTCAAGGATACAGTGTGTCTGGCTACAACATCCTGAGATACTCAGGGGGAGCATAGGTCAGTCATTCAGCAGGATAGTGTTGGAGACTAATTCCTGCCAAAGACAATACAGCCAGCTAATGTCCAGATAACTATTGCCAGTGGAATAACATATTGATGTAGTTGAACAGGAATGTTTAGCTTCAGAACTTGAGAAGTTATGTGCAAAAAGTACATCTGGTACACTTGAGGGAGAGAAAGAAATCTTTCAAACACAGTATGACCATAGGCCACAAGAGATAGGTTTTTGAGAGCTGCTGCTACTTGTCCCCAAATGGCTTCAGCATATGCTTTGCAACTCCATTGCTATCAATTCCTTGTGTGTCAGAAAAATGAGTAGAATACACAACACTGACTTTTTACTCAGAGTTGCCTTAGAGCTTGGAAATACAACATCTGAATGAGAGCTGGGTAGACAGAGAGCAGATAAAGACATAGGAAGCGTAAACCAGAGCCATTACATGTTGCTGCAGGCTTCCATTTGGACTTTCAAAACTGTGGTGCTGCATCATCAGAGAGTCAGCAAACAAATCAAATTCCACAGTATGTTGTTTATTAGTTGCATTTCAATTCTGCTTGGAAAATGTCAATAGTTATGTTTTATAGGACTGGGAGTTTTTTCTACTGCTTCTGAATGATAATACAGGACAATAGAAGACTACAGAACACAAAGAAAAATGTTAAAAATTCTATCCTGTCTTTTCACATGGTCACACAGTCAGTTTTTCTGACTGTGATGAGAAATTTCAATATGGGACACTTAAGGCAATGGTAAAGGCATTATCTTTGTGACAAAAACATAAAATGGAATGAAACAATTTATGCTGTTTCATGCAGGGTGGTTACTTGCTGGCTTGTTTTCCTTTACTTTCTCTTCATGGATATTTATTCCTACTTACATTTTAACGTAGCTTTTTTGAGCATGTAAACAGGATAGGGATTATACTGAAATAATGATGCTTATTCTATCCTTTCCTCCTTTCTGTACAAATTTGACTTGCAGAGCCTGCACTTGGAACTTGATTTTATGCTGGAGCAAAGAATTCTTGAAACCTTAACTCAAGAACAGAATTCTTTGTTTCTGTCTGAGACATTATGATTCAGGAAATTTTCACGTGCTGTGCCTGTTGAATGTTGCCCTTGCAAGTAAATACAACCTTAAGCTTAGAACATCTGTCCCCTCAGGAAGTTAATATCAACGCTAGGGAATATTTAATCCCAAAGATGCATTACTAGTGCATGACTGAGGAAGAATACAAAAACTTGCTCAGTAGATTGCTCTCTGTTCTGGCAGTGAATCAGGCATCTACCTACTGAGAACATTGTGAACATCTATCAAATGGACAAATGCATGTAATCTGACTGAAAGTCACTTCTGCACTTTCAGTAAATGATTTATATTCAGTATTCCTTACAGCTGAGGAATGAGCTGATATTGCATGCAAGTTTCTTCAAAGTCCTTTCAGCAGGATGAAATTATGTCAAGACTTACCACACGGTACTTCATACTAAACAAAACATAAAGGTGCTCTGTAACAGGCTTCATTACCAGCATTTTCAGAGGACACTGCATCTACATAGCCTCCAGAGAACAGGGCTCTCTGTTGCAGGTGAAGGAGCTGGATTGATGAGCGCAGCAGGTAACCCCAAGGCTGAGCCATTCTTGGCCTTGAGCCCCAGCAGGTTGTGGAATCTCCTTCCTATGAGGTATTCAAAGATAAGCTATACAGACAAAATGTCCTAGTACAATTGCTCCAGTTTCCAGCAGAGGCTGGAGCGGAACAACCCCTAGAGATCCTCTTCCCTCCCCATTTTTATAATTAATTTTGCAATACAGAATTCTGTTCCTCTCTGTGTGGTGAGGAAGAAAGAAGGCACCAGAACATCTTCATATACTAAAGGGCAGTTCTATCCCAGAAGAAAAATCTTCTGGCTCACTTTAAATACGTATAGGCTGAAAGGCTGAACAATGTTTTTAAGCATGAAAATTGTGGGATTCTGGTATAGTTTTTCAGTGGAAGTAAATGAAGGTTAACCAGTAACTACTGTTAAGATGGGGTTTAAGAAGTTTGTGAAGCTTGTCTCATATGGTGTCTTTGATGTAAAAGACTGCATTTGGTGATCTTTCATATGTTTATATTTGATATGTTATGTAGTTTATGTACTGCTGGGGAATTCATGTCTGTGTGTTTGCGTGTATGTGTGTCTGGGGATTAGTTACAGGAGAGTGTTTAGAAATATATAATTGTTTACTAACCTTTGGGAAGACCTCAGCATCATGATTTATCTGTTCAATTTCTGATATTGATCCTGAATACATAGTTTTGTATTTGCTGGTTAATTACGTGACATTAATAATTCATAAACATCTTTGATACTTATTTGGTTAAAATTGTGTGAGCTGAGCAGTTTTCTCTTGCAACAGTGATCACCTGTCAAATTTCTTTACATAAAATTGTCAAAATTATATCTCCAAGATCTGATTTCAATCAAAAGACTCTTATTGCTTCTGACAGACTTTAGATCAGATTCAAAATCATGACAAGTGAAGAAAAATATATTAACAGTGAACATATGGCAAGGGTAGCAAATCTTATTAAAAAGAAAGACTACATAGAGTGAAAGCCCTGGGATTCAGCATCAAAACAATACAATGATGCAGCTTTTACATTCACACTGACCCATGTTTGTTCACAACATAATGTACAGCTACCTATTGGATGTTTTCTCAATATCACTTGCATTTTGCCTTCAGATTTTCAAAAAAAATCTTGGAAACTGATGAATGAAAGCAAATACATAATGTAAAAAAATGAAAATATTATATAATGGATTTTCATTTTCTTTTTAAAATATGTATTATTTAAAAATTAGATATTTATTTTTGACTTTTTTTTTTAAGAAGTCAAACCTCTGATATACAACATCCAAATTAGAAAGCAACTGCTATTTTAGATAATGATTTTACAACACAGTGATGCTTTTTGGCCATGACTAACAGTTCTGAAGTTTCCACATGCTTTGTACACTTTAGCTGAGGTGAAAGGAGTGGCTCATTGTCAGTTTTCTGGTTTTTACATGTTTACTGAACTATGAATTTGCTTGGTTTTGCTGTAGTCAGTCCCTCGCTTTCCAGAATTTGTCCAATACCACTTCTTAGGAATTTTGTCTTGCTTTTATGTGGTGGGGGAAGAGTATTCAGCTAGATTCACTGCACTCTGCCAAAAGTCTGAGAAGAAACAATGGTGCTTTTCATTCTCAGAGACTACGCCTATACTAGCAGGGATAGAGGCGCTTCTGAATTCCTGGCTCTGAGCTGGAATATCCCCCAATTACCTCCTGTTTCCATATGGGGCACAACCTGGGCATGCACCAACCTTCCCTCCTCATGTCCAGTTTTAGGCTGAAAAGAAATGTGGCTTCTGCAGCCAAAGGGAACCAAACAAGTCACGGTCTGTGGGATCAGGTTCCCAGACTACTTAGAGAAGGATGCAGTCAAAAGGACGGTACTCACTGAAAAAAAAAAAGACTTTTTTTTTCTTAGAAATCTGAGTGCCTAAACCCACATATTCCCTGTGAATTCAATACTAAATGCCAGTTCTTTCATATCTAAGACTAAAGTGAACACTTTGAAGTAAAACACACAAATGCTTTTACCTGTGAGGTATTAATTACCGCTCTGAGGACACGGTCATGTGGTCTAAAGAAACCAAGTCACTGAAATGTGGCAAGTGACTGCTTCTCAACTGAGCCATTGTATCAGACAACATGTGTGCATTTAGCTTTCCTTCTCAACTGTGAACTGAGACACATTCATCAAAGCTACAAAATCCAACGAGATATAGCACTTACAGCCACCGGGAAAATATGTGTGCACTGCGAATCAGCCTGCACCTTTTACATCGAAATGCAGAGATTTAGGAATATTATGAATTGGACCAGCTGTAGGTCTTCTCCAGGGTGGCCTTCTCCAGTTCTCTTTCCCTTTTGTCTAATAGAGAGCTAGAAACCAACTATTTCAAATTTAAGGCCTTAAAATCATATTCCAATCCTTTAATTTGCTCTTAGATGATTGCCATAATTACATTGTTTCTATTCAGCAAGCATGGATCCCCCATATTTATTAGCAGAGTGCTTAGCTGTATGCTGACATACAGCTCTCAGAACGTTTCAACCAACTACTTGTATCTAATACTGCCTTTGCACAAAACTTAGAGCAAATAATCACGCTGTTTCCAAAGCAGCATAATAAAATAAAAAGTTCCAGCACTATAAATTGCTTACAAACTTTTCCTGCTTGTGGGATTAACCCTTTGGTGACCTTCTTCTCTTTTCTGCTTATGACCCTTTTCTGCTTGTCTCATTTTCTTACGATGCACACTCTTTGGAAGACGCCTGGTTAATTAGGAGTCCTGTGGGACTTGACTCGCAGCTTGCCAATGGCCACTGAATTCATCTTTCCCCTCTAGGTAACCTAACTCAAAGTTTAATCCCAATGCTTGAAGAGTTTTGTTTGGTGGTTTTTTGTTTTTGTTTGTTTGTTGTTTTGGTTTTGGTTTTGGTTTTGGTTTTGTTTTGTTTTTTTTTGGCTGTTGGTTTGGTTTATGTTTTTTTTTTCCTTTTTTTTTTTAATTTGAATTTGACAGGAAAAGCAAAGATTTAACAGAAAGTCTCTGAGATACTGACAGGAGTTTGATTCAGCAGCTTCCAGCAATTCCCTTTCTTGATGTTGTGTAGATTTTAAAAAAGGAATTGTTCTTTATTCTCACAGGTTACATATTTATTGATAATGATTTTCTGTAAAGGTGTCTTTTAAGTATTTGTATGTTTCTCAGTCAAAAATGAATGATGTTGTTATTTTGGGTTTTTTTTCTGATGATTTATCTTTAATATTATTTAACTATATCTTTCAAGGGTCCTGGAAAGGTATGGTTTATTCATATATTCTTCACTTTAGTGATATCAAGCCTAAGAAGCTTCACCTTTCTGATTTTGGTGAACAAATGTAAATAGATCTGATGTCTAAGGCTACTCCTCGTGATAGCCCATGTGATGCTGGAGTCACTCTCTTGAAGATATTCTTTTATTCACTTTGTTAATAAAGCACTGGAGTTATAAAAGAGGGTAAAAAGAATAACCTTAATTACAATACAAGAACTACTGGTATTCTGCCTAAGCATATTTTCAATCAACTGCTTTAAAGAAATTTTGACACTGTCATATTTATTGTTTTGAAAATCAGCGTTTATATTTTTAAGTGCTGGAGACAATTCCAGAATCTGCGAAAAATTTTAGAATTAGGAAAAACTGTTTGCTTACAGTCCATTACTTAATCTGTTTTCCCTTGTGTCTTGTGATAACTGCAACTTAGGTTTGCTTTCCACAAATCACCACACTTTACAGCTTAGGTTTGGCCTGGAATGAGAGTTTAATAAATGGTATGGTGGAACAGAAAACCCCTGTGGTGAGGGAGGTGTGAAATAAGATTTCAGGCTTGTCAAGGGATTTTTTCCTCTTTGCAGGTCCTGTCTGAGTGGTCATTTTTCTCACTTCTTACAATATAGCACAGCTGGACAGTCATATCCTTATAGCAGATGGCTGTGGACATGGCACATTCTGTGATTAGTTTGCATAGGACTCTTTGTTTTCTTTTCCAAAACTTTTAATAATAGAAAGCTAATTCAGTCATCCATTTTCTATCCAAGGTTTTGACAGACTCCTATTTTTTTTCCTGATTTAATTTTCTGGTCTTTATTTCTTGAGGAGCTGCTGATGTCACTTGGTCTGATTAGGCTGGAGAAGAGGACACTGAGGGGAGACCTCATTGAAGTCTTCAACACCCCCACGAGGGTAAATGAAGGGGCAGGTACCAATCCCATCCCTCTGGCGACCAGTGACAGGACTTAAGGAGATGGCCTGAAGCTGAGTCAAGGGGAGGTGTAGGTTGGATATCAAGAAAAAGGTTTTCACACAGCATGTGGTTGAGCACTGGAATGGGCTGCCCAGGGAAATGGTCACAGAACCAAGCCTGACAGAGTTCAGGAAGTGTTTGTACAATGCTCTAAGGTACACAGTGTGATTCTTGTCATGTGCAAAAGCCACATGTTCTTGTGGTATGCAGGGCCAGGAGTTAGACTCAAAGATCCTGGTAAGCCCTTTTCAATTTTTTTCAGGAAACTTATTACCCCAGAAAGCCAAATAGCATTTTAAACGTTTCTAACGTTTACTCATTTACATTTACATCCTATTTAGGAAATTTAGCTTAGCACGTTTTTACATGTACACCTATTGCTTAATACATCTGTTGGTCTCAGGCAAAACAGACTGTGGAAAGATGATTATTGTGCTATGTTTTAATTAACTTTGTCTGTAAAACTCTCTCTAGCCATTAGCTGATAGCTTCCAGAAAAAATACTAATGTCCTACTGTAAAGCACTCACCTATGTGCTACTTCTTCTCGATCAACTTCATTTAAGCTCATACTTCTAGGTGCTAGGTGAATCATTGTAGAGTCTTAAATCTGAAATAAGAAGATATTTCCTCCATCTGTCCTGCCAGTATCCCTAAAAGAAAAACCTGATTGTTATTAAAGGTCAATGTCGAAACTGAGTTTTGAATACATCACCCTGAGTCTTCACTGCAGTTGTTTAGTTAAAGCAGATCTCCCTACCTAAACCCTCAGGCTGCTGGAGCATCCTTGACACATCATCAGGCCTGGATTAGAGATATTTTAATGCAGACTCCATTGAAGAAGGAGATGGATAACAAAGCAAAGCAATAGGACAAAACTGAAATTAAAAGAGTCCAAGTACCATGTTTTTAACTTTTCTAAGGAGTTACTGATTTTTTGGTTCTTCACCTTAGTGACCTCACCTTTCAAAGACAGAAAAGGAAGCCTTGGAGGAACACAGTTAGTTCCTATCCTCTTTCCCCAAATGATAAATTTAGAAGGCCAAAGTATCACCTGGATGTACCATCACTTTAGCAGAAGTGAATCAGTAATGCAGAACAAAGTGTCATTACCTGGTTTTTAGTGGGGGGGAGGGGTTTGTGTTTTAATTCCAGCTTACTTTTGGATAAATGATAATGTGTTTCTAAACCTGTACTAATTTTGCAAGCTCTTGGTGTTTCAAAATAGTTATACATGAGAGAAATGGACTGGAATGGATTCAAACCTTTTGAATTTTTTTTTGTTTTGAAAGAAAGTACTTATTCACTTTGAAGTGTTAATCCACAAATCCACACTTTATCCTTTTCCCTATGTTTCAAACACCTGAGTCTAGTTTGCCAAAAGGACTCTGATGGTTCAGTAAGGCCCAGTTCAACACAACAACTTCCTTCAGATGCTGCTCATTCCAGTTGTCTGTCACAATCAATATTTGAACTATTTTAATGAACCACAAAATGCACAGTGGAAATTTTTGGTTCTCTTCATGTAGTCTTGCTATGTATTGATGTCTTTCTGGTTGTTCAGTCTCCTGTATCATCAGGAATACTGTAGATATGTATCACAGATTCACTGCCATGTCTTCTCAGACCTTTGAAGGACTGTAAGTCTAGAAAATCATTCCAGTTATAACACAGGAGAGTATTTGTGTTTGGGGATTTTTAATTTGGGTTAGGGTTTGGGGTGGTTTTGCTTTTTTCAGAATGGCAGGTGCATTTTTAATGAAACAATAGCTATTGACAGGCATCTAAAAGTAATTCCTATATGTTTTTTCCCTATAGTGCTCCTGGATTACACAGATTAATAGATGTCTGCCAAGATCAATTTAAATGCATGCTTGTGGTAAGTTTAAAAATTTTACATATATGAAATGCATTTAAAAGTGACATGATCAAATCTACAGTCTTTTATCCCATTGTCAGTCAAAATTACAGTTCACAGCTATATCCTTGTGGGACTGATTTCTTTTCAATTAATTTTTAAACTGAGCGTGACCTGAAATATAATTTCAAATAACTGATGGGCTGGGGGCTGTGTAGAATATGGGCATTTCATTAAGATGCAAAGCAGACTTTGTATTCTAATATCCATAACAACAAACTTTAAAAGAGTGAATACTGGTATTCTCAAGAATTATTCTGCAACAGCTATCCAGAAGGAATATGTGTAATAAACTTGCACAGAAATAAAGACAATCTCTCTTGCTATGGTAAGAAGATTAGGTAAAGCACATTAATGTGCAAATAGAGATTTTCCCTGGATTTTATACAGGAAGAATGATACGCCAAACAAACTTCCAACTCTAAACAAGGTACACATGAAACTTTCATTTGCCTTTTCTAAATTAAAAGATTTCATATTTATCATTAATTCAGTAAAACAGGAAAACTAGGGCTGTGCGACTGATTTATCTGGTGGATTCCTATTTCTGACTGACAAATGAAGCCTCAGGCTTGTGAGGGCTCTGGATGACACCACTGCCAGCAGCCTGCAGAGAGAGGGTGTTCTCTTTGGCTGCAGAGGAGATGAGTCGTAGGAAGGAAACTCATTTCCAAACAGGAGTCATATGTGAAAGACTTTTTTCCTCTGAGAAAGAAAATTGGTCAGCCAAGCTGAAGCATCTAAGGATGCAAGGTTTTAATTTGAACTCTCAGAGCTTCTTCTTTCTCTTCCACTGGGCTGCTGTTTTCCCCCCTACTAAGAGGTAATATACAACTCACCTTGATTTGTGGGAGCAAAAGTTAATTGTAGCAACTGAATGTGAACGATTATCTGAATCTACTATGTAAATATGTTTATTGTTTTTATGCTCATCTGCCTTTCTATTTTACAGCTCAGGAAATCAAATTAAAATTTTATTTTCAGGTTTTTCAGCTTCGCTGTTTCATCCATTTTTCTACATTTTTCACTGGAATTTCATTTAAAAAAAACCACAAAAAAACAACCCCACAAAAAACTAGACTGGCTGGGAATACGAAGAATGATATACCACAACATTGAAAGTTAAAAAAAAAAACCCATTCTTTTTTAATTTACTAGGAAAATGTTCTTTAAGATCACTTCTTTAATTATATAGGATACATCAAGGCCAGGTTCAGCGTCTGTCTTCATTTATTGGATCACTCAGTGTGCCAAAACAGTAGGATATGACTTTGGGTCTACTCCTTCACAAATAACAGTTATTTGGCAAATAGCATATCCAGACATTTTCCCACTGCACTGGTGCCATAGACACTTAACAGCATGTTCTGTTCTCCAGAACATTAAGTTTTGCTATCTCTCCTGAATATTAGTTTTCATTTGGGGAATGCAGGACCCTAATATGTGCCTTTTCATCCAAAGTATAATTATTTCCCCATTATTTTGCATTTAGTTGAGAATACAGACATTGATGGTTATTCTTTGTCCCACTACATATAATGCTTACATCGAAACAATATAAAAAATCTAGGAAAAGTATGGAAAAGCCCATGTTTTATTTCTGTATATTTCTCCTGGAAGATGTCCTAGTTTTATAGCTATTGATAGAAATCCATGTTTGTAAAGAAATAACTTGAAGATGCTTCCTACTCATAAGCCAAAAATCATTCCAAAGAGTAATAAAGTAACATGCCAAATGACTATTTTTATGAGTCCAATAAGTGGTTTTCACTTCATAATAGCCAATTCTGTTATTATTCTACAATATGATGTTGTACAAAGAAATGAACTAAAAATAATATCCACTTTTGTAAACTGCTAGTTAAGGTTCAATATCCTGAAATAAATAATAAGTTGAAATAGCAGAGCCATAATGGTAGTTTAGAAAAAAGTCTTACTTCTCTCTAAAATCCAGGAAGTCCGTTTGTCTCGCAGTGCCATTGGGGTTCTATTTCTAGCTGTGGGATAAATGATGCTTACCAAAGTCCCAGCTCCCAGATACTCATCCTGGCACCAGGTGACTTCACATCAAGCCCAGGCCTGAGTCCTGCCTATCAATATATCTCCTCCTTCCGAAGAAGACCTGAAGAGGCATAGAAGAACTAACAGCTTCCTGGATGGGAGTTATCTGTGGAATAAGAGCCTGAGGCTCTCTCATCCAGCAGTTCAGACACAGCCCTAGAGTCCAAAACACGGAGTACACTGGAGCAGAAGTCTGAGGTGGCCCCTGCATAGTACTCCCATACTCACCTTCATAAAATTACAGCATAAGGACCAAAAGATTGTTCTTTCTCAAAAACAGTGCCAAGTAGGACAACTTTATTTTAAGAATTTTCTTGTGGTTTCTCCTTTTTTTTGTTGGTCTTCCTTAGAGTAGAGTTACTGCAAATGATAATCCTGTTTTAAGCTCTGGCATTTATCTTATAGATCAGAAATAGACCAATATTTCATCCTAAACAGAAAAAAACCCTGGATGGTATGATGGAAAGAGCAGTTTCAAATTAATGTTACAAGAATCAATAAAAATAAAGGAGAACCAGTATATGAATAGGGTCATGGATGTGAGAAAGTAGAGACTTACAGTCTGGCCTCAACAGTGATAATTTTTCCAAATTATTTTATTTAGGGGGAAGCATGTCTATATTCTTCATGCTTCATTATACTGGCAAGCACATGACCTACCACTGTAATTTGCAAGTGAGCATGATGTCATTTTAATGAAACATCAAACAGGGCAATTCAGAAGTCAATGCCTACTATAAAACAGCTATTAAATAATACTTAGCAATTATGGAGTGATTTTCTACTTCAAAGCCCTTCACAAACAGTCACTAATGAATTTGCATAACCTCTCTGTGAAGAGGAGGAGGAGGAGGAGGAGGAGGAGGAAAAGGAATATCGTTGTTTTTTTCTGCAAGCACAAAACACAGAACTGCATCATTGCATCAGGCTCCCAGCCTAGAAGGTGCCTTAAAAAAAATCCTTAATTCCTTTAGGTAAAGGTTAGTATTGATAACTCCTCCTCAGCTACACAAAGTCAGTTCCTAGTCACAGTTATGTTTTTGCATGAGGCTATTCAGACTAGGAGCTAATGCAGTGCCACCCCACAACCCACAAGCCTTCACCCTCAGGTCTTCTTACAAAAGAGTACCAAGGGAAGTAGGACATACCATGGCCTCATCCTGGTACAATCAAAATGCACTTATATGTCCACTGAGACCCAGAACTCTGGAAACACTCCTATTTACCCCAGTCTAGAAATCCTCCTCATAACACCCCCCACCCTACTCCCACAGGTGTCTGCAGCACAGTAAAGAATGAATTTTCTAGCTTCTTGAATCTCCTAAGGTCTCAGAGAATTACACAATGGGTCCTATTGTAAGGGACCACAGTGGGTCATCTGGTCCAGCCTCTCTGATCAAGCAAGGTCATCCCAGAGCATGTGGAACAGGATTGGACCCAGGTGGTTCTTCGATATCTCCAGTGAGGGAGAATCCACACCCTCTCTGGGCAAACTGTTCCAGTGCTCAGCTGCCCACACAAGAAAGTAGTTCTTCCTTGTGTTCAGGTGCATCAGTTTCTGCCCATTGTCTCTTGCCCTATTGTTTGGACAAGATTGTCACCACCAATATTGGCATCACCGAGCAGAGCCTGACTCCATCCTCTTGATACCCTTCCTTCAGATACTTATAGACATTGATGAGGTTCCATTTCAGTCATCCCTTCTCAAGGCTGTAGAGGCACAGGTCCCTCAGGTTTTCCTCATAAGAGTGATGCTCCTGTCCCCCAATCATTTTTGTTGCCCTCCACTGGACCACCTCGAGGAGCTCTGCATCTCCCTTGCCTCAGGAGCCCAGAACTGCACACAGCACTCCAGATGTGGCCTCACCAGGGCTGAGCCGAGGGGCAGGATCACTTCCCTGCTGGTAATGCTCCTCCTAATGCTCCTCAGGATCCCACTGGCCTTCTTGGCCATCAGGGCACCCTGCTGGCTCATGAATAGCTTGTTCACCAGGACCCACAGGTCCTTCTCCACCAAGCTGCTTTACAGGTCAGCCCCTGTACTGGTGCAGAGGGTTCTTCTTCCCCTCTGCAGGATTCTGCATTTACCTTTGCTGAATTTCAGACAGTTCTTCTCTGCCCATTTCTCCACCCTGTTGAGGTTCTTCTGAAGGGCTGCACAGCACTCTGGGGCATTGGCCTCTCATCCCAAATTTATGTCCACAGAACTTGAGGAAGAGGCATCTCCCCTTCATCCAAGTCATCAATGAATAAGTCAATCCATATTGAACCCTGGGGGACACCACAAGTGACAGGCCCCAGCTGTGCCACTGATTACATCCCTCTGGGATCTGCCAATCGGTCAGTTCTCAATCCACCTCATTATCCCCTCATCCATTCCATACTTCCTGAGTTTGCCTATGAGGATGTTGTGAGAGACAGTGTCAAAGGCCTTGCTGAAATCTCAGGTAATGTCTTTTTAAGTTACTAGTTAGCAACAGTGCAGTCCACCATTTCTTCACAGTTTTGCCTCTTTAGTTAATACCAAAACATTGTTGTTTGGCAAACCTCACTGCCGTGTAAGACCAGATGCCATTTGACATTCATGTAGTGATTGGTTGACAATTCTGACCTTAATGGTAGTGGCTGCTCTTAAAATCTCAAGCCATCACTACTTGCAGTGATTGTGTTAGTTTTATTTGCCCATAACAGAAGAAAAAGTATCTACCTTGAAAAAGAACAAGTTTTCCTGCTGTCTTAAATATCAGGAATTGTATTTTTTTTCAAACTTAGAGTAGCAACACCTATGTGTATGGATACACATTCCGATTCAGGTTAATCTATCTCAATCTTGAGAATACAAGACAATATGTCATCCTTGAGAATACTTTTAATAATTCATAACCCTATATTTGGGAATAAATTTTACAAAAAAAAATTTGAATGCAGGTGTTGCATTAAACAAATAGCAAAGGCTTTCTAATGGAGCTTCTGAGGTTCTGTGGATTAGCCAAATAACAAGGTACTTAGTCTTTCTTAGATTATCTTTCCATTTCTCTCTAAAAACCTTGAGATCTGAGTCTTTATGAAAAAAATGCCCTCTTTATTTGGACAGTTCACTGTGGAAAAGAAACCACCCCAAAATTATTAACTGTAATTCAGTCCAAACATTTTTGAGGACCCATAAGTTTGGATCTCACTGAAAACCTACAGATATTTTATACATTAGTCATCACTTTGCTTTTGTCATATTCCTTGCACAGTGGTGAAAGGGAGCATGCTCAGCACATAATTTCCAGTAACAGCAATCAGTGTTCCACATGGCCACCCAAAACAGCAATGGGGATAGATGTTGTAGAAATACTTAATACAGACTATTTCTGAGAGAGATATAAAAACATAAAGATATATAAAGATATATAAAGATATCAATGGAGAACAACATATTAGATTTGAGATCCTTTCCTTTCTCCTTACTAAGGGTTTAGATACATTTGAAAGCATTGTTTTATTACAAGTTAGTGAACTGTAATACATTTTAGACAATGTTTTTGCACTGGAAAGATTTTAATCTGACTTAAATATGATGATCGTAAAAGAGTTGCAGGAGGACTGCCTGAAATAAAGTATGCTTATTTATTTGAAGGGTATGCTGCCCTGGTTTAATGACTAGTCCTCACTATGAAAGATCTGCCATTCTTTGGATCAGATGCAATAAAGGTACAAATGGAATGTACTTTAACACATATTTTTGTGTTATTGTGTGGGGTCTTTAGACCAAATATGTACCAGAGAAGTAAGTATTTAATAACTCACCATTACCTGTCTCCTTACAAGAATAATGTAATTGAAATGGATGGGAGTAATCTATTTTAAATACTTTTGGAAATATGTTCAATGGGAATGTATCCTTAAGTATTATTAGCTTTCCCTAAAACTTGTACTCGTTTCAGTGAAATCTAAACTGGAAAGTCCTGGAGCAGCTCAGTGCCTCATCCGCCTCTCCAGTTGTACCCTTCCAGGCTGCTGGAATTCATCTTTCCTACTGGAGCCTCGAATAAACAAGCCAGAGAGGACTCACAGCATGACTTCACTTTGACATATTTGACTAAGGTTAGGACATCTGGGGAGAGTTTGGGGACAGCTTCAGGTCTGGAACTATATATTTGAAACAAAATAATTTTGTTTGGCACATTTGGTCTTGATTTGAACTTTTGCTTTCTGCTGGCTGGGTAAATTCATTCATGGCTGGGCTGTACTGTGGCGTCTGTGGTTTGCAGATGTATGTTCTTGTCCATCACTCTTCATTGACACACCCTGAACTGTCTTCTTCTCTTGGAAGACGTCTGCATAGCTAAGGGTTTTTTAGGCTTGAAAGCATTCTGAAATACAGCCTTTATTTTCATAATGCATATTTACATGCTGTAGCTAGTATTAATTGCTACTTATTCCAAACTATTTCAGATTCTGAACCATCCATGCAACTTCCAAATTTTACCAGTTTCTTAATATTACTTTATTTTGTAAAATTTCTTAAAATCAAGACACAATTTTTCTGATTCTCTTGATTGGACTATTTCCATTTTCTCAAAATCTTGTTTCCTAAAAGTGAATTATAAATAGAGAGGTTTGGGATATACTCCATTTTAACTGTAATTTTAATGTGGTTGTAAAAATCACAGCAGAGGCAATAATTTGGGAGGAATGTAGAAAAGGAAACAAACTGATTCTAATTTTCCTTTTCCTTAACTGGGTTACGCAACACTAGAATGTATTTCCCTTTGTTTTTCAGAGTTGCATAACTGTATTAGCAAAATAGGCACATGGTGACTTATCTGTGAATTGACTGGTGAATTTGATGATTGAAGGAAATGGTCAAAATTAAATATATCCAGCAAATTCTAGGCCCTCAAAGGCATTGAGAACAATAGAAATTACACTCAAAATCCTTTGAAGACCTTGGGAAAATGGTAAAATAATGTAACTTTAAATTAAACTAATACATGATTATAAAAATTCAAAATTCCCTTATATAGTAAATGTAGCAATAGTTGCCAAAAGCAGACCATTTGAGAAATCAGAGACTTTTGGCACCATAGAATTAATATCAGCTGGTTTCCTCTATAGACCGTTGAAAGATTATTTCCACTTTACACTAGTAATAAAAGAAACAAAAGAGAATTTCCCTCTACAAGAAGGTTATTCTGATGAGACCATTCCATTCTGTTTGGTCCATAGCTTACAGGACACCCACATCAAACCAACTTCTATTACACATTTTATTTTCCATTCTTTTGCAGAAAACAAACATAGGGACATTTGTAGTAGACATTTGTCCTTGATGAAAATATATTGAAATCGGTAGCAATGAAAACTAAACATTCATCACTGAACCAATTTATGTTAGACATCCTTTAAAGTCAACAGAATGAAAAAAGAATTTGCAGGGTGGGATTTACCTTATTCCAATGACTCATATCAATCTCATTGTAGGCATCCGGAATTAGACCATGTGTATCCTGACCTCAGAGTCACCAGGCTATGGTCTTCTTTGGATCAGGACCATCTGCAGAAGCAGGAAAGTCTCTCTTATGACTGTAAAACTGTGTGAGACTTCACAACTGTGAACATTTAAGAACAGCTGCAGGGAATGAGAGCAGAATATTGCAGATAACTCATGTATACCTCTGGCAATTTTTTTTATTCAACATCTATATCAGTCATGAGCGCCCAGTGCAGCCTTGCCTATTGAAACACCTCAGGTGCTAAAGCTAAAATCCAGTGAGGCAAACACTAACCATGGCCAACTTGTGATGTAAAGCCATAATTTGAATATATCTCACTGAAAGCACTTTCCTTGCTCTCATAATTCCAAATTACAGGAACAGTTCCATAATTTATCAAGCATATATTTTTGCACGCTGTTCAGCTGAACTGTCTTTACTCAAAAAAACCTGTCTTTTGCTTTACAAAACTTTTTGTTTCCCAGAACGCAGTTCTGGAAAATGTCAGATTCAAATAGTTTCAGACATATAAAATATTATTGTGGTGGGAATTGTTATTGTGTCTTAACTGTAGAGGGTATGAGAAATGGCAGCCAGCCCACTGAGAGCCTACCTGAGAGAAGATTTAGAAGCTGAAAAGCATCCTGAAATTTAGACAGTGGTCCATCATGTCTGTTTTCCCACACTAACCATATAAATAATTCTTCATATAATTTTTGAAGTCTGATAAACACTGTGTTGTGACTCTGCTCAGAGAAGGCTGAAAAATAAAATACGTATCTGCAGTTTTCCAGTAAGAGTCCAATGACCAAAATAGTCTCTCAGGGGGTGGGAGAGGCACAGTTCTAGAGAGTGTCCCACTCAGGAGGGTTATATTTCTGTCTCTTCCAAGGACCACCATAACTGCAAAACTGCATGGTCTCCCAGCCAAGAACAGTTTTTTTTCATCTTTTCCCTCCAATGGAGAGCTATTCAACCAGTACTAGAGTGGGTGCCAGACAGAAAGCAAACAGAACTAAACTTGCTTGGGTGGAGTGCACGGGATTAGGAACTCAATAGGAGATCCAAAAACATCTTTCCAAATTCTTCCCTGTGCCAAGTGCCCCCCAGATGCAACATCCTTATTTTCCTTCATTCTACTTAGTGATTTTGTGTCTCTTCCCATGCATACATCAATCCCGGATGACAGAAACAGCCCATAACAAAAGGTGTATAGATACTGAAGGCTTCTCCAGTATTTATTTATTATCATTGTTGTCCCAAAATTGAATCATTTCAAAAAGTTTGAAAAAATTTCAGTTTAGTACAGAGGGACTTACTGCTAATGAAGCAGTGGTACCAGAAATAAGTTGAAAACTTGGGGGTTTTCTTCTTCTAAAGGAACAAAAGGGTCAGGAACAAAAGAATCTGTGTTTTAAACTCAACTCCTTTCATTGAAAGCTGCATGGGTCTTCTCAAATAAAAATACACCAAAATATTTTTGTTCTACTTTTGAAAAAAAGGTATGAATACTATAATTTAATTTAAAATACAATTCAATATTTCTTTTAATTTATTTTATAGTTTTATCCTTAGATAGTTCTCCACAGATCAGTATGTCCCTATGTAAGAACCTGTCACTCAAGTGCGCATGTCTTTCCCAGATTAATTATATTGTCATTTGATACATACATGTATCTTTCTCTCTCTAGGGATTCTAAGTAATTTCTAAGGATACGGCCAAGTATATCTACAAGGAACTCCAAGCCTAACTATCCAAAATATTTCTGACCCTTGGGAATTGGAAAAAAATAGCTTTACTTAATAGATGCTATTTTATGCCTGAAGAAAGATATGAGATTCTTTTAAAATTTTTTATATAATAATTTTCAGATTTATAACTGATGTCCTTATCATCCCCAGTAAGCAATGGACTTAATAGGAGCAAACACAATCCAAAATTCCTGACTGATAAAGCCAAAAATTAGAGGAAAGTATAGATTTCAGTATAGAAATTTCTGATATATTCAGAAAAACTAGTGTTTGGATTAAGTTAATGTAATTATGTTAGATGTTTCTTTGGCAATTTTCAGTTTCTTACCTTTTTAAGAGAGATCAGATGGAACATGGTGATTTCTTGAATTCTCTATTCACACGGTAGTTTGGATTTATAGCTGTAGATCTGGGTACTGTTTAGTGAAATGACCCTCACAACTTTAAAAGGAGCTTGTTGCAAGATAATATGCATGCTGTCATGGATTCTCATTGAATCTCATGGGTTCTCATGAAAATCAGCCCATTATTTTGATTGCTTATGCAGCTTAGAAAATGTGGTCAAAGTAAAGTAGTTAAAGTAGTATAAAGTAGTATATCCACAAGTTTACAAAACGTAAGTGTCCTTTTACTTTCAGGAAGTGCCATCTCCATACTCATAAATGCAGGGACTCGTGACGCCCACAAAGGCGTCAGATGTAAAGCAACAACAACAATGCAATTATGGAAAAGAAACTTCAGTAAATATTTGATTATTACATAAACTTTAATCTGCTCCTGCCATATACTAGCCTACTGTGGTGATCGACATTTTATTTCATCAGCTGATTCCATTTTTCAAGACTGAATTCCTGAAATAAAAATTCTTCTCAAGTGAACATATGAAAGAGCTAAGTAGCTAAACTACAACACCATACGAAACCAAAGGACAACTGATGCATTAAGGATTCTGTCACCTTTAATGAGAGATAAATATATCCCCAGTTCAAGTTCAGTTTTCAAAATGTGCAATGATTTTCTCTGAATCCTCAGTGAGTTCAACACAAAAAATTAAAGATAAAATGAAACATAAAGTGGCTGGAAAAAATGGTGTCATGGTGCAATATATAAGCAGAAAAAAAATTACTTAGACATAAAACTTTTCCAACAAACTATCAAGTCTAACTTGATGCTCCCATTGCCTTTTTTTAATGACAAAATTTATTTAAAAACATATTAATATATTCAAGTATTTACTCTTTGCATTAAGACACCCTTTCTGTTTTACAAGCCATCTTATCTTCAAGCTAATAGCAAATGAGTGAATTCACTATGCTATTTTTTAAACTTGTTTTATTTTCCTAGAAATATATTCTTTCCATATGGGCAAGATGACAGTAATAATAGCTAGCAATATTTTTTTTTTTTTTTTTTGACCTTTCCTGGAATATTTTTTTTTAAACTTTATTACATCAGTAGGAAAATCTGAAATTATTTTGTGTACTTAAGTATAATATATATTTTTAATTTATAGAATATCCTTATCAGACAAACATCCTCAGTGCAGTCAGAAGGAATGTGCTATAAATGATGCTTGGAATTGTCAAGGGAACAAGTTTTTATTTTAAGAATATATGATACAACTGAAACTTTTCTCTTTTTTATTTTTCACCAGCAGACAAGGAGCAGGGGAACACATTTTTCATTCTAAGCTTCAACCGGACTTCTAAGAATTGCTGTCTTTGAAGGACTCCCCCCACATCCTCCCCCATATTGGTCTCCAATCCAGAATGAAAAAACATTCCTCACCTGCAGTAGGACCACTTTCTTCTAGGATTTTCATAATGTTCCTGTCAACAAATTACGTGAAGTATCTGACAAATCCCTTGTAGATGGTTTCTACAAATCCATGACACTAATTCTCACTTAATCTTGAAACTTATCCACAAAGCTCTGATCACAGCTACTACTGCACAAAACAACCAACAACAGGAGACTCTTTAAAGAGCTGGAGAAAACCTGTTTTCTAGCTACTTTTTAAGGGTGATGATCGATTTTTCTGGTTTCTTGACACTAAAAGAGTTAAAAATAATCAAGATTCCTCTGCCTCAAAAAATTTGTTCCCAGCTTTCTGATTGATTCAGTCAATTGTTTTTGGTTCTAAAATTTTGGTAAGTAGCCATGAATCTGGTTTCAATTGAATGTCCCAAAGTGACAGCAGCTGGGAAGTCAGTCATTTTTGTGATGTGTCTGTGCCCCATGAGGGAATCATGACCTTACTGTATCTATTTGCATGGGCCTCCTTCATGCTTGATGGCAGCTCAGACACGCAGATGTCCTGAGTTGTGTGCCCAACCCCTAAGCCAAGTAGAAAGATGAAAAGATTGCACAGTACTTTCAGTTTGGTTTTTCATCAGAGATGGTTTATGAAAAAAGAGACTGTCTTCTACACTAAACAAAGTGCTGATTTTGTGATTTGTCCTTTTGTTTTACATATTCTAAGTTATGTCTCTTTTTAACTATTACAACAAATACTTTTATTTAAGGAAACCATGATTGCCTTCTAGAAAACCAAGATTTCCCTCAGTTTTTATATAATAAAATCAGTTTTCCGTTATTATTTAAAATTTATTTTGAATGAAAATGTGCCAACTTTTTGAATGCTTTAGGAGCAACAAAGAACAGATTTCCCAGAGAGTATTTGCTTACCTTCTTCCCATTCACACCCAAAGTGCTTTAAAACTACAACAAACCTATTTTGAAATCTGTACAGAATTAACCAGTAACACTACTGAAGTTGCCACTGTGCATGCTGACAAAATTTGTGGTATTCATTGATATTCACTGATATTTCAAATATTGTGAAGAACAAACCAGTTTTGGGGAAGAAAATATTTCCATGTTTAATCTTACAGATCTTACCTTTTGGGAGGCACTACTTATCCACAGAGTATTAATGTGATCTACTGATGAGGTACCATCACATAAGGGAGTTCCTTCAAACATTTGGAATTACAGACAGAATCACAGAATTATTGTTACAATATTGGAGAAACCATATGCACAGATATTTTTCATTTTGAAGAATTAAATCCTTTCTAGTGATCAGCATAGTGGTAGGAAGCCACATCATCAGCCAGAAAGAAAATAACTTCTAGCTAGGAACTAACACAGTTTTTTACCATTTCTAAATGAGCAACAGTGACATCAACTTGAGTTGATAACTCAAGTAGAAAGTAGGGAATAATATTTAATGGAAAACTGGTTTGGAAAAATTCTGTCTCAAACTAACAGACTCAGAACACAGCCATGATATTTAACAGATGTATTCTCATATTAGCTTAAATTCGAACAGTAAGTTTTATTATCCTTACTACATACGCAAGTATTTATTTTCATTTTTATTATGAATTTTCACAATTTAAGATAACTTATTAGAAAAATCTTGATTCATTAAAGCAAATTGACTTTCAGAGCTTGTTTCAGAACTATTGCATCTCCATTAGGTATTTATTTATATCGAGGGTTGTGTTCACTACATCAGTTGTGCAGGTGGAACTACACCACTAAAGCTGTCTTTGCAGTTTACCTCAGCAACCTCTCCATGATTTCAGAAGCCACTTAAAGCCTTTATCTGCTATTTTTCCAGGTTTAGATGTGCAAAATCCCCAGGTGTCTGAATGGTTTACTTTATATGTGCTCCTTTGACCACTTCAGACAAAAACTTTGTAAACCCTGCCCAAATCCTATTGACATTTTTCTCTGCCATCATTTTAGCTCTGCCTAAATATCTATAACATTTGTCCAAGATTTGGAGGTAAAGGACAGTGCAAACAAACAGATAAGAGAGATGGATATAAGGTAAGTCTGGAGTTTTTGAATTAAAATTTAAGAAATTAAATCAAAGCATTTATGAAACTAGAAAGGGAGAGAAAGGCTAAACAGGGAACAAACAAGGTTGGTTGCTAAGAACAAGGTAGACATCTTGGTTCACTAAGGCCAGGTGGCTGGCAAAAGGAAGCTGAAGGGCATGTGGGGAAAGGTCAGGAGAGAGGTTTACCTATTAAGATTTCATATATAGATCAACAAGTTCTTGAAAAGTATGAGGCTAAAAGGCCAAAAATTATGAAATCTTTCAACTTGTGAGTCAGCTTTCTTGCACTTACCATGGAGATTTGCAATCTTCTTCGGAAGAACTTGATCCCAAAAGATATTCCCAGTGTAAATATCTTCTGTGGGACTTCTGTGGATGTCCTCATCAAAATGGCCTGAAACTTCACTAGATTCCTTTGCCTTCATTCCTCATCACATTTAGCTATCTAATAAGCTTTTAATTCCAAAGAAATGCAAAAATGCTTTTGGAAAATATGGAAAATCATTTACAAGCTTCCTCATGAACTGGAGAATCTGTATGATTTTCCCTTTGCAAGCAGTACTTCAAGCTACACGTGGTTGATAGTACCTAAAGGTAAACGTACATCTGGCCCTCACCACAGGCAACTAGGAATTTCTAATTGCTATCTGTCCTCAGTGTTTCCCAGAACAATGTCTTGTGGGCATCATGCTACACAGAAGTTGTTGGAAGCAGAGAGCAGCTGTACACCCAGAGCACTTCTGCCAGACTGAGTTCTGAGAATTTCAATACAAACACAATATTTAGTTCAGGAGCAACAGAAAAAGGTGTTCATGGCTGAACACGGGGGAGACCTGCAGTGAGCAAGCATTAATGAGCATCTTGGATGCCTAAGGCTGCCCAGCTGTCCATGGCAAGCCAAACAAATATTGTGCATGACTGTCTGCCCTGGGAATATTGCTCTCTAGATAAGAGGAATGGGAGGAAAACAGAGAGCTGATTAAATGAACTTCAGCTGTCTAATTTATAAAACTCACAATGAAGATAATTTTTGAGTCCTCATATATTCCATTTTTACCTTTTCTCAGGTAGTCCAATATACAAGACAAATGCTAGGTGTGCTTTATTTTTTTCTATGAAGAAATATATAGATCCTTCTAATTCCCCTAACCCTCCAAATAAGCAGTATCTTTTATTTATCACCAGGTCCCCTTCTCTTTGAGGGTTTAGTTGTATTAATCTGTACTCTGCAGAAGAATTAAATGTAGCTCTTGTACTGATAGCAGAAACCAATAGGGTGTCTTGCACCAAAAGCACCAAAGCAAGGCACCATTTTGGTTTCTGCTATCAGTACAAGAGCTTGAGAACTTCCTCTCCCTCCCTTCTTTAGCTTCTCAGTAAACTTAATAGTCACTTCTGCCCTACACTGGGTAGGAGAAATAGAGCTTGAATGTGTATCCCATCCACACTTATGTGAGAATCAGAAACAAGCCACCATGTAAGAAGCAGCCGATAAGCCACCCCAACTTCATCTTAAGTGGCACAAGCCACAGTAGTCAAACCAACCCTGACTGCCCTTAAAGCAGAGTTCTATTACAACTCTAGCTCTGTTTCTGCTGCTCTACAGGATGTGCACCTTAGTTTGTACCATTTCTTGCCTTATGTATATTTAAGGCATCACACTACACGCATTAGGAAGTCCCCAGAGTTGCACAATAGTTAAATGCCAGAAGTGAGGAAAGATTTCAGCTGCTGCCCTTAAGCCTACTTACATAAAGGGTGGGGATCTGTCACTGCTTTTAAAGAGCCAACACATGCTTTATATCCAGCAATCAGTTGTATTTTTTTTTCCATGGAATTCTTTTCAGCTGGCATGAAATATTATTTTATATTATTCTTCTGTTTATGGTATTATATTTCAAGACTTCTTTTAAGATATACAGAAGAAAAACTCTGAAAAACAGAATAGAGATTAAAAAGACATAGAGCTAAATCTGACAAATCAGATTTAATCAACATACAGATTTTTCTTCAAAATTATTAATAAATTATTGCCATCAGGCAACTAGTGAATACTTCTGTTGAAAAAGGTATGTTAAACAAAATGCTCATCCTGAAATTTGGAAACAAAATTTCTTGTCCTTTCATTTTAAGATGACTGGGATAATGAATCTACCTAAAATTAAACTGGCTATACAATAATCCCTTTTTAGTTCATCTTTACAGCCTTTTGTAGCCACGGGCAGATTTCACATACATTTAACAACACATAAGTTGATATCTCAAGCATAATAAATTCCTAAAGACTAACGAAACGAACAGCTTGATAGGGGTGTGAAAGACCATGTGATCAATTGTGTTGAGACTGAAGAAGTGAGGGAGAAGTGGGCTGAGTTCAGCCACCTTCAGATGAGCAATCAGTACTGATTACCCTGCCAATTAACTCTGCAGACGCTGAGCCATTCACTGATCAGATGCACCACCTCAGCTGATTCTTGCTCAGTGAAAGTGTTATGGAGACTTGAGGAGGCACAAGGTGTATTGCAAAGCAGAAGAGACTTTGAGCTCAGTTCCACTGCAATCTGTTTTTTTGGTATGTTGCTTGTAAGTATATTGCTCATAAGACTGACCTCAAAGAGCAAAGCTAAGAGAACAAAACCTAAAAGAATAGTTTAAAAAAATTGGATGCTAATTTGATAAACACTAAAATATTTGCACTGTTTTCATTCAGAAGAAATAAGGAGGCGCATTTGTTTTAGTATGACCCAAACCAAATATTTTTTCCTATTTTTCCCTAAAGAATCAGTTATTCGGAGATAAGTACATTATGTAGCTGTCAACTATGCATACACAGCCATGTCAGACACACTACCATAAAGTCCCAGGCAGCTGAGCCACAAAGAACCTGTTCCTGTCCTGCCACTGTACCAGACACTTCTGAAATACAATGTTATATGAAAGAGATGTGACATTAACAGCAACAGTACATAGAAAGCAATTCAAGAATCCAGGTACTATCTCTATAGAACAAAAAGTTTTAGTTTTCTTCCTGCGTTTTTCTTCCCATTTGCAGGTTTGGGAAACAACTCACAGAATGACAAGTTTACAGAAAGTTCTGTGACCATGACAGTGTCAAGATGATAAAACTATAAATAAGAATAATGATTTTTTTTCCACCCGAATTAGCTTATATTGACATTTTTATTTACTGTGGATATAAAATCAGTTCTACATTTGTGCTACTTAGGATACAATGCTGGATGTAGTCCAGAAATGGCATTAAGTTGTTCTGTCTTCAAAGAGATTTTGAAATCCATAGATAATTTCATAATCATACCATTAACAGCATGGCACTTGGACGTAAAAATTATACAGGCCATCTGGAATTAGAGATGGACATGATCATTAGGTTGTGTTAGATGTTTTTGCCAATGTGCATGCATGATAGTAAAGTTTTTAACTTTAGGTTGAGTATTAAGGTGCTAAGAATGGAAATGTTATTTGGTTTTTGGACTTTTGATATGACACATATGTCAAGTGACCCTTAAAAATCCCTACCAGAAAGGAAATAAGCATTATATAGCTTTCTAAGGAGTTCATTCATTCAGTTGTACTTTAAACACCTTGCAGCAGGGAAAACTTCATCTTATATATAATGACATAATTTTTCCTCTTACATGTTTTTTTGTATGTACTGTAAAATTGAAATTGTTATATTGAAACACTGCCAGCTTTCTTTGCAGCAGTGTTAATAACCATCAGTACAATTCTATTTTGACTTTTTTTTTGTAGCCACTGAAGTCTTTGCCCCAGATTGTATCCTATATCAAGGTGTCAATTTCAGAGCTTTATCATTAATTTTAGTTTAAAAATCAATAACTTAGCCTATCAAGTTTTGTTTCACTTTATGATCTTCTCTTTGACTGTGTACAATAAACTACTCTAAAGACTGAGATGTTAAAACAATGCTAGACTTAGCTAAGTTGATTTCTTCAGAAACCTACATGTTTCTCTGTTTGCCTAGCTAGTGAGCTTTGTCATTTTATGCATATGTTGAGAAAAGTCTTTAAAGATTGGAGCACTATTTTTGAACATCTGTAATCTCCAAGAAATTCTCTCTAAATAGAAGTGTTTTGCACAAGAAATGGCTGCTGTAAAGTCCTCTGATAGAGCAGAAGGAGATTAACTAGCTGTTTAAATTCCGGACTCTACTTAATGGAAAACATGGATGTCACAATATTCAGCTAAGCCAAACGCCTAAAACCAAAAATATACATTCTCTTTTTGAAGTATAAATTTTGAGTATGCAGTCAATGTGATCTTGGGTAACAATATGGTTTTAGAGTCACTCAAACACATTAAGAGCAACTTTACCCTATATAAGATTATTAAAGTAATTCTGAATAAGAGTTCTAGGTGACACCTATTGGGATGAAAGTATCAAAAGCTATGTGCCAGTGGATGTATCATGTTCCTACCTAAAGCCATGTAAAATAATATTTTTAGAAAAAAAAATCCTTGTTATTTCCTTCAATATAATTTTAATAGTAAAATTGAATGAAAATAATCTTCCCTCACCGGTCAGCTATTGATGCTACATTGAAATTATTAACCTTAATTCATAATTTTATAATGTTGCCACACATCTGACAATTATATATTATGATTTTATGGTAAAAAGCCCACATAGAAAGCCAAGATAATCCTGTTTCATTAAAATAAATATAATGAAATAGGAAAAAAAAACATGTTGGAATGTTTAATTTCTGTTATTTGTATATTTATATTTAGTCCTAGTTCCCCAACTGTTTTATCTAGATCAGTGAACTATATTAATCTAGTGAGAATTACTAAAAATTTAGCTAAAACACCTTTACTTTTACATTGCTCTTCTTCACACTTATTCTAAAAAAAAGGACATGTAATATTTTATATCTATTATTATTATCACACTTCTCAGAACTGCATTTGGTCAGAGTTATGGTGTTTGGTACCAGTTCAAACATAGGAATATCCTTCTTTCTCTGTAAATAGAGATAACCTTGGAGGGCTTTATTGATGACAACATAGCACCTTTCTATATTTTTCCTGTCAGAAAAAAATATGCACCATGCCAATGTCAAAGGAACTGTAAAAGTTCCCGTATGGTTTTAACTATACAGAGTTCTTAAAATACAATGATATATTTTCTTGACTATAAGCCATTTAAATGGATTCTATTTAGAATGTCTTATTAATTTTTCATTCTGGTTATAGTCTCATTGGTCTTGTTTTAAGAACTTTTTTCCAAAATAATAAAAATCCCAGCCTGCTCTTAATTTGCTGCTTGGGTTTTTTCTCTTTTACCTCACACAGGACAAAGCCTCAAACTTCCATTAAATGTTGATTTGACAGGGAAATGAATAATGTTTTTCATCTCCATCTTTAAAAATACAGTGATAAATTTATGGTGAATGTCAGTCTGTTCTGAAATGCAGCCATGGTGCACCAAGATAAAAAAATCTGCTTGCTCAGGAAAAATTATTAACAGACCATGAGAGAACAGCATATAACAAAAATAAAAGAAGATTAAAAATAGAGTTGGAATCTCATTGCACATCTTCTCATCACAATTCAATTTTAAACATATTATATAAGTTCTGGTACATAACTGAAAATCCCCAAACTTCCTAATTCTTAACTCTTAAAAGACAGTAATTAGGGCAAAAACTGCATGACTTGTATGCCATATATAATGTATGCATATAACAGGGATAAAACTGTATCTTGTATGTTTAGGCATGCATAAATTTTTCTTTACATGTGTATGTATAATTAAATAATTTCATTTAGTATCTCACATTAAAATCATGCTCTTTATATATAGATCATAAATTTGCTTATGCCTCATAACAGTTCAACAGCAAGAGCTCAACAGTTAACGCAAATACCTGGGAGTTCATGAGTCTGTTTTGAAATAAAATCCTCTAAAAATTTAGGTAGTTTTTTAACAATATCAAATTTTGATTGATCAGAAAGTACTTATTAAAATACAACACATTAAAAACAGGTTTTCTAAAATTATTTCATTGAAATTTGGAAAGCAGAATGAAATGTAATGCGATACTGGTATTCACAGAAACATAGAATACCAGTTTGAAATACACTTCAAGGATCATCTAGTCCAATCTCTTCTGTCAAAAACATGGTCTAGACAAGATGGTGTAGCATCCTGAGCAGCCATATTTTAGAAAAGTGCAATGTTGGATAATCCACCATTTCTGCAGGGGAGGTTATTCCAGTTGCTGATTGTGAAAAATTCTTCTCTTGTGTTCAATCAGAATCTCCCCAGGAGTAACTGATAATTAATCAAAGGGGGTTTTAGGGGATTTTGGTACAACCCTGCTCTTAAAAGAGTTACCTATGGCTTTAGACATCCTGCCAATTCTGGTCTTGTTAAAGCAGACCTGCATGGAGGAGAGGTTGATATTTTTAGCTGAAAACAGTGTTATGGTTTCCATGACCTGTACAGAAGGGTCTTTCCCCCTAAAAAATGTCAGTGTCCAGAAAAAATTATGAGACTTTCTGAATCTTGTGTAGAAATTACAGAACTCTGCAGGCCCGAATTGAGCTGGGACTGTCATAAGTATATGTTGAAATGAAATAAAATGTTTTTCAGTTTCTGGATCTATACCCATAGCCTCTGCAACCTCTGCCAGAGGAAATAAAAAAGCTCTTTTAACACTAGCTAAGGAATAATATGAAGAAAGTTGTAGCCTCAAGGATGGTATGAAGCTCTCAGCTGGGAGCCCTGTCCTAATGACATACTTCATGATTTCTAGGACATATTCTTACTCCTCTGTACCAGGCTGTGATTCACAGAAGATAATTTCATCCTTTAAGAGCATTTGTTCATGTTATGTATAGGTAATAAAGTACAAGAAATTACTTGTTCTGATATTTCCAAAGTCAAGGATTGTTAGATGGCTTTAATCCATGCTATAAGTGACCTGATTGCAGTCAGTGGAGAGGAGCAGATACATCTCTATTGGGCCTCATTTTATCTATTTCAGAAGTTTATGCCAGAAAAAGAAGAAAAGCAGCCTCAAAGGTGCTGTAGTAAAGACTTCTGTGATAGTCCAGGGAAAAACTCCAGGCAGACAAGATAAAAGTCAGCAAGGCCTCTTGGTCTATTGTTGAAGTGAGAGGGTGAATTCCATATTTTACAGGGCAAATAATACAGGATTCACGCTGTCATATTCAGGATGAAAATGGAAGTCAACCTTTTGTTTATGTTGCCTCTGCCTGATGTACTGTCTCCAGTTTTTCTTTTCTGCTATTAAGTTAAATATGTAATGTATATGTTCTTAGCTGTCAACACCTAGAGAAAAGGAAGGTGTATTCTTTTGTGTGTGTGAGAGTGATCTGTCTTCTAGCATTTATAAATAATTCTTATGAGTGCTTTCTTCATCAGTTATCAATGAATCTGACAATCAGTAAATTCCCCTGTTGCTCTTCCTTGCACTCCCAGAATTACAGAATTAATATATTCACTGGAGGAAGCAGAAAATTGTGAAATTCATTTTACTTGACTACTTTATGAATGAGGTAAATAAAGCAAATAAATGCCTTCAAAATAATATATTTATTTGCTGCTGTGTTTGCCATGTAATCAACCTCATTATTACCTATGTCTAGGTGGATTAGCAACAGAATATTTCCCTAAATTAAATAAAACTGCTCTGAGGTTATATATTCTCCTCCCTGTCCCCTTGAGCATACCTGCACAGCAGATTACTTTTCCTACTTTAAGGATTCTCTCCTAGTCAAACTGACGAGGCAATGTGACTGCTTATCTTTGGAGGCATCAGATGCCAATAATTCTTTCAACAGTGTAGTGGTAAGCACTGCAATTGGAAATTTGCTGTTGATAATCCATACAACTCTCTCAGAATGATAAGTTTATATTAAA
Source organism: Sinosuthora webbiana (assembly GCA_013397395.1). Lineage (NCBI taxonomy): Eukaryota > Metazoa > Chordata > Aves > Passeriformes > Sylviidae > Sinosuthora > Sinosuthora webbiana. The sequence continues at coordinate 438,321 of VXBN01016569.1, forward strand.
CTCATAAAATCCCATCTTCTCCCATTTTGTAGTTCAGCAGAGGAGTGAAAATACTTCAGCCAAATATTTCAGGCTTGTCTCTGAAGCCTTAAATCCACAATTTAGAAAAAAATCTGCTGAATACAGAAATCTCATAATGACTTCAATAATATTCAGGATTCCTGGTACTTCTTAAATTTATTTGCAATTCAAAACTCAATTTCAGGAAACTATATTTTTTTAAAAAGTCTGTTTTCATAGAGCAGAGTCTGCCAGACTGGCTTGTGACTAAGGTATTTCCCAAATGGCTGCTTAGCATTTGTGCACTAGAAAAAGCTACAAAGCACCTAGGAAAACATGAATCACTATATTTTCACTCTCTGTTTTATTAAATCTCATTTCAAAGTTACTGTAAGTTGAACATTTTCCCCCTCATTCTTGACATCGTCCCCTTTCCACCCAATAATATTTTTCCTCTTAACATGCATTTTTTTTCCTTCTGTCCATATACACTCCTTATTTTTGAGATTCTACTTTTCATTCAGTTTTCAGTCCTCCATATTAAACTTTCTATGACAAGAGACAAATAGTATTTAATATTTGTTGAATGATTGAGGTGGTCAGCAGGCTTTTGTTCAGTTGCTCACAGATGTCATAATCTCTATTACTTTTTTAGTATTTTATACAAGATTCTCCGAACTACTTCATCTTTGTTTCAAGATAGCTCCCACTTATGGCGTAGCTGGCTTGATAAATCATCAGTCCTATTTTTATAAAATCCCTTAGGTCACTAGATCATGAGTTATTGCTCATATCTATAATATGTATGGTTGAAAATTGGACCATTGGGTGACCCTAGGACATCTAGCCATTTATATCACCAAAAATTTAGTGCAGACTTGATATACTTTCATATCATAAGAAAAAAAAAGAAATGTTGATGTCATTTTGTCTTCATCTTATCAGCTAAAAGTGGCCATAAAGTAAAAAATCAGCACAGATTAAATAAATACCTAGTAAATAATTTTACTGCTCCTACTACTACTACTGATAATAATCTAATATATAAACATCTCCAGAATCTCCACCCAAATTCAACTGATCAAGTTGTGCTCTTTAAGTTCTCTCATTATCATATTGCTTAGTTGCTATCCTAGAATTTGGTTTACATTATTATAAATAAGTCAAAGTAAAACTGGTATTTCATACAAACATTTGAATAGAAGTTTGAAATTAAATAGAGGAATGCTATGTGTCATGACAGGCAAAAGAATTACAAAAAAAGGACTCATAAAATCAGGCCTGTACTCTAAATTGCCAAAGTTAGCCGGTTGCTTCTTTTAAGTAATTTCCAAGTTCCCATGTGAAAACAATCTTGATATGAGAACTCATTAGCATAACAACTTATTCCTGGGTTGAAAAACAAATGCACCTGCAATAACAAGGGATTTGTCCCATTAAAATCAGTAAAGAAAATATGTAAACAATCCGAGGGAAGAGAGATTTGATGGACAAGTAGAATACCTTTTACTAACCAATAGAGTAATTGATAAGAAAGCTCTTAATTAAAGTTGCACATGAGGTCTGTAAAAACTGTATAAAATGAGTCGTGCTAATAAAGGATTGACTTTTCCTGCATGAAGATAATGGAGTCTCAGCTAACATTATAACAGGTATGTTCATCAGCACAACAGTAATGATGACATTTGCTTTTACCACATAATACACTGCACAGGGATAATAAATGACATTATTAGTGAAAAAAAAAAATAAAATCATACTCTATTTTATACAACTCTTTTTTATACTCTATTTTATACAATTCATATGTACAGTACTATATGTATGTGTATGGTTGCAGTGAAGAAATAGGATGTCTAAGAATAACCATAGTAGGGATCAAAATAAGCTGAGCCATCTGGGATGGTTGATCTTAAAAACAAATCTGTTTTCACGTGGAATTCTGTAGAAAGCATTAGAAATGTGAAATAGCCAAAACTTCAATTTCTAAGTTTTTAATTAAAACTTCTTGTGATCAATCATGAAAAGTAGAAATATTATAAAAACAGCACCTACAGACAATCTTTCAATGTCTGTAGCATCTTATTTTTTTCTAAAGTAATTTACTTATTTTTTCTTTTTTGAACACCATACAATTTTTGGCCAGAATCAAGTACTTTCTGTCATTTTAGATTAATTACCTCACTAATCTGACTGATGTGTCTCAGGATATTCAAAGGTTCTTAGAATCAAGTTGTGGTTTATCCTGAGATTTCATTTTAAATCTCCAGTGTACTTTTCCTGTAAGACCTCTGACTCCAGAAATAAAATCACAGAGGGATTATAGGTGGCAGTTAATCTGATAAGTATTTTGGCTTTAATATGATTGCATATTTAATACCCATGCATTTAATTCCGAGTTATATTAGTATATAATTTTACTTTCTATAGAGATGTTATATATAGAAAAAATAGTTACTAAATTACATTATCTAGATAACATTTTTTCTTCTTCATATCCCCTGGGCTTATGTAAAAATCTAGTAGTAGAGGATTAATTTTATTTCATACTTTCTGATTTAAAATTGATATTTCACTAAATGTTGAATTAATAGATATCCAAATTGTATCATTTTCAGCCTCAGATTGCCTATTTTGGTTACATCCCAGTTTCCCAAATGAAACCATGCTGAACATGATCTAAAGCTTATTGAAATCAATGTGAAATATTTAATAAATTTTGATGAATTGATTTATCTTTATCTTTTATTTAGAAAAATACACTAAGCAAAATTTTTCTGTTAAACAAACCCTTCTATGATTCTATGTTTAGGGTTGTGCTTTGGGTTTTTTCCTAAAGAAAGCATTAAAATTTTCCATTTTTTCTAATTATCTGAGAATCACTAGACTGAATTACTTTAAGGTTATTTAAATGTTAAGACTATAAACCAAAATCTTTGAAGTAAGGGTACAGTGCAAATGTATCATCCTAGTGAATTAAAAAATTATTTTAAACCCTATTTTGCATTCATATGTTCTTTTTCTACACTGCATATGAGTATTTTGTATTAGGAAATCATGTTAACATACCAGTCTGGCTCAACTGTAAACCACAATACCAAGTAAAAGTCCATTTTATCAACAGACAACACATTATCTGTAGTGCAGTATTGTGATATGTATTTATGTGTTCAAGGTCAGATAAAGTCAGTTTAATACATTCTGTTTTCTATTTCTTCCTGCAGTTTGAACTTGCCAGGTTGTTTACACTGGAATAAAATCTACTTTAGTATCCCAAATCAAAGTCTTACTTCTGATTCCATCTTTTCCAATATGAAATACAATGGATATTTTAATAATTTTCTTGTTTATATCTGCTAGATTTAAGTTGTTTCTTTGTCTTTCAGATCTTCTTTATATTAATAGATTAAATTTAGAACTTGATCACTACATGGGTAATGACAGAAAAATGATATGCACTAGAAAAAAATAATTTAAAAAAATTCTAGTCCCTGAAGGGAGTAATTAGTAAGTTATTTCAGTAAGTCACAGAAATGGAGCAGTGATTTTACAGATGAGGTGTATAAGGATAGCTTACACATGTTTCCATCAAATACAGGATAAATTTTAATTTTTATAGTTATATCCTATGAATTTGATTCTATCAAACATTTTACAGATTGAGTCATTAATTATGAATAACTTCTGTGTCTTAGCCATGCCTCCTCCCACCTACTGCAAAAATTAACCCTGCTCTGGCTGGAAACAGAACACATGCATGTTGTCTTTTTAGTAGGTTTCTTTACATAAGAGAAAGGTTTGGAGGTAGCAGGGCTAAGAATCAATCCACCAGAATAATCTATGACTAACAAGGGAGATCCATTTACTGTTGCCATGAAGAATATTTTGTTTTTCATTAATATAGCAGTACTATAATTATAGATTAGTTGAGTATAGATTGGAATATGTTAACTTAGAAATGAAGATACTTAATGGAAGATATATGTCTTAAATATAAATAAACTATTGATGGAATATGGTGCCTCAGTTTACTCTGGGGTCATGCATAACATATATAGTTAATGCATTAAATTGTAGATTTTCTAATTTAAAGATGAAATTTTATTGAAGAGTACCTTTTCAGACCTCTCTTCCAAGATGACAGCGAAATACTCATTTCACCTTGTAGGACACTTCTGTTGAATTAACTGATTAATCAGCTTGTGCTTTGTCATTTCAGCTCTGTTCAAGAGTAGCTCACTGCTAGAACGTCATGTGTGTTTTTAAGGGGAAAGTCCCATTTCGGAGATGTTTGCAATTTCACAGGTAAGTTAGAAGCTTAGCGAGTCATAACTCAAGGTTAAGTTGTCATGGGTTGGATGTTGAATATGTGATCCAGCTATGTCAGTAACAGGATAAAAAAACCCACGTTTTCAGTACATTAGTATGCTCCTACACTTTGAAAAAGATCTTTCAGGATGATCCCAGTTGTCGCTGATAACATCTTTGCTTCATAGTGTAGATATTTTCAGAAAACCTGGAGATTTTAACTCCGTTCTTATATGTTCATTTTATTGGAGATCTGACTCGCCCTTATATTTTAATTAATGCTATTTACTTTTTCATTGTCTTCTAATTCTGGAGCTACTTTGGCTACAGCTGGGACTCCAGTCTTACTGCTGCTGCTGGAAGTGGCTTTGGGGTCTCTTCTAAGCTTCAAAGTCACAGGCATGGCAGAGAATTTAGGATTAGTTCTCCTCGTAGCAATTACACACCGCTTCAGTAAACATTGCATTTTTTTTTCCCTATATTCCATATTAAATAATAAGAAATTCACGTACATTATTCCCTTGAATAAGAATACATTTCATACTCTAGTAAGTTTTTTTTAATTTTCATTTAAGTTTTTTATTATTCTTTATACTGGTACTTTTTCATTCAATTTCAACCATAGTTCTTAATTGATTTTGAAGGTTATATGGTATTTTTATTCTTACTATATTATAAAAAGATGTCTCAATGTGTCAATAAATATCACATGTTGCAGTATCAACACTAAGTATGAATCAATACCTGAATCTGAATGCCACAGCTCTATAATCTAACACTTCAATTTTACTATAGTAAAAAAAAAAATATGCAAATGACAAAGTTGGCATGAGCAGTAGCTTTAGCAATGAGGGAATAAAGAGAGGAAATCTGATAATCTGAGACAACTGTATAAAGAAAGTTTCGTACAGGATAAAAAGTAAAAATATCCTAAAAGTGAGCAAAAAAAACCACCATCAGATAGGAACTTTTCCTACAAAGGCACTTGTTTCTGAAATGCAATGTTAATAACATTAGTAATCAGCTATAGATCTATTTCCTCTTAAATTTTTTTCCAGTTTACACAGTATACTTAAAAATACATTTTCAAACTTCTTCGACAGCAAGGTTAATAATTATCACAGACTGTAGATGGAGTCGATCATTGTAATAATCCTTATTTGACCTCCTATAACACAAGTGAAAGGGCTTTCATTTTAATGTTCTGATATTTAAATCAAATTTCCATAGACTTATCTTAATCAGAGAATGGAAATAGATATGAGCTATAATTTCTGTGTATGCACCCTGGCCTGCCATTTGTCTTCAGTGTGAAAGTCCTTGATTTTTGCTCATTTGTTTTGCCCCTCTTTTATTAGTTAATCCAAAGATTAATGGATAGGTTTGAGCATAGGTGAATAGCTCCATGAGCATGCACATGCTTCTACTTCATTAACAAAGGCTAACTCAGTGATACTAGAATATACAATAGCTGGTGTATTTATTCACCTCTGTGTGTAAACATCCTGACATTGGAGTTCATAAATTAAATTGTTGATCCTGCTTTTTTGCTGTAAAGATCTGTGAAATACTGTTTGAACCTCCTATCTTGTGAATATCTTCCACTTGCAGATGAAAAGTGGTTCTCTAGCAAGTATGAGCAACATTGCTGATCTTTTTTTAATGTGTTGGATATTTTCCTGTCATGGTATAACCAGAGTACAGCTACAAATCTCTCACAGTCTTGGTCTGACACCATTTCTCACGATGCTCCATCCATGAAATCTCATCCCACATCTTTGGCAAGTGGGTCGTTTATCTTTTATGATAAGAGACTGCTGTTCCTAACTCTTGGAGAGCTTTGAATCAGTGATGAATGTAACTCCAATATAAATACCAGCAGCCATAAACAGTTTATCTTCCCATGATAAAATATCTCCCTGCAAAATTTAAGAATACCACAAGTCAGAACATGATTAGATTTCCATTTTTTATGTTACCATCTGCAAGTACTGCAGAGTTTTGAAGTGGGGGAAAACAATATTTCCTTCCTTAAAGTGACTGATTTTTCAAGTGTTACAAAACCTGTATGTTACAGGATAGTACAATTTAGGTTTCTGATAGGTTCTTTTAGGTATTTTGTCTTCTAAGGCCTTGCTTACCTCTTTGGCCCTTGATTCAGAGGACCCTCGTGACTTACAACAGCTGGAACTAAGCACACACCATTACTTTGTCCATGATAAAAATTCATTTATATTTCTCTGTTTTACTTCTGGAAATGAACACCTTCATACAGTGAAAAATGTGATCATTGTAAAAGGAGGTATTAGTGCTGCATGAATTAAGCTGAAATATGTGTGTTTCTCGTGCATAATTAAAAGACGGCATCTTGCCCAGACATATCCAAATACTGGAGCTTTTTCACACAAGATCAGACATGGTTGTTAAATCACAGTTTATTTTTCTATTAATCTATCTCATCCCTTGGGCTATTCATGCTACAGTCAGTTTATTTTCACCTTTGAAGACTAAACCTAAAGTTTCTAGTATGTAATAAAAAGGTTAAGGAAACTGATGATATTCTGCTGTTTTGCTGGAAAGAGGCTATTGAACTTTAAAGTGTCTCTCAATAATAAATACACAACAACTCTCCATGTGGCTATCTACACAGAATATTACTGTATTTATCTCATGTTGGAATTAGAAAATGGAATTAGAAGCCAAGAATTTTTGAATTTTGTGAATTGATCAGATAAAATTGACTCTATCTTCACCCCTGAGAAAGTCACTTACCTGTTGAATTTTTTTTTAATGTACTTCCCCTACAGTGTGGGCAATGGTAATTATTTTCTTCACAAAGTACTATGATAGTGAAAGAGTGTGCTCCTTACTTTTTTTTCTAGGCTCTTTTATTTTGCAAGAGACCTGTCTATTATTGTACAGGGTTTTTTTTAAGTGTGATACCAGCAAGCTAAAATTACTTAAGTTGTGCCTTGCTGACAGAATTGATAGCATGAATGGGATTTTCTAGCAGAAGAGATGCTGTGGGGAAAAGCTCCATAGGAATCAACACAACAAAGCTGTTTCATCCATAATTGAATAAAGATGAAGCAAGCTGTGAACTTCAGATTTTCTATCTCAACAATTTCAAAATTGCACTTTTTTTTTGTTTGTTTGTTTTTTTTTGTTTTCTCTGTAAAATCCTTCCATCTTCTGCATCTTGGTTATTTGAAGAAGAGACTGTTACCCACCTGCCAGAAGCTCAAAATATTTCAAGTCAATGTTCCCTCTTTGCCACAGAGAGGACAGTTTAAATACCAGAATTAATTACAAATCTTGTGTGCAGCATGGATCATGATAATCATTGCACGACTAAGATTTTTTTCATGTCCCTTCTTCATCTTTTAATATGTCTTTATCTTCAATTCACACACCTGGATGCTTTTATAAAATAGTAGGACAGGATGTCTCTTTTTCCTCTGTACAAATATTCAATACAATTTCTCTGGGTTTTATTGTAATTTTCTCCTTACTTTCACCATTTTCCCCTTCATTTTTATTACATTTTTATTGCTCTCTCCCTTTACTCTTACCTTCTTTCAAATCCTCTCTTTTTTTTTTTTTAATATACTTTCTTCCTTCATACTCACAGTTCTACCTACAGAAGTAATGAACCAAAACAGTGAATATTAGATTTGTTTTGAGGCTGCATAGTCTGAAAATATTGCTATGTTTCCTCTTGTAAGGGTTCAGAGACCAGGATTTGTTTTTCAAGTAGCCCTGTCCCATAAAGCTATGATTTCACCTTTAATGCAGATGACTTTATAAGTTCACCTGGCTCCTGTAGAATACAATTTGGAGAAAAGCTGCTTGCATTGCAAAACTCACAAAACCTTATTTACGAGCAGAGTCACTCTGTGGAAAGTTCAAAGATGAATGGAAGGATCTGAGAATTGGTACACAAGGGAATGTAACGAAAGGAACAGGTGGAATGACTTCCAACTGAATGAAGGCAGATTTAGGTTAGATATTGTGAAGAAAATCATGACTGTGAGGGTGGTGAGACTCTGGAACACATTTGCAAGAGAAGTCATGTTTGTCCATCCCTGGAAATGTTCATGGTCAGGTTGGATGGGGCTTTGAGTAATCTGGTCTAATGAAAGATGTCCCTGCCCGTGGCAGGTGGGTTAAAACGAGGTGATCTCTAAGGTCTCTTCCAATCCAAACCATTCTATGATTCTATAATTCTCTGAAAACAACAGTACTCTGGTTTCTGTACTTAGTGAAATATTTGCAAGGATTGTGAGTTCAGACACAAGCTTTAAGGAATTACAGAAGTCCAGACAGGAATTTGAATGACTGAATCACCACAGCCAAAAACCCTTCTGGTTTATGTGGTTTGGCTCTTTAATTAATCTCATTCTCTAGATGAGAAATTCTGGGGGAGTAAAAAGTTCAAAGGATCACTCAGACTGTGAACAGATCTCACCATTTAGGTACACATTTGGTTTTTAAGGAGATGTAATGTTATTTGCTAAGGTCTTTTTGTAATCTTCACCTGTTCTCTAAGACTACACTGAAAGGGCTAGTTTTTTTAAAAAACAAACTTCTGCCTAATATTTACATTTTAAAGAAAAAAGTTGGAGCAGAAAACATTCATGGTATGAAATATCATCTTTTCTTTGGTCAGGAGAAAGTTATTTTTCAGCATGTCCATTGCTCTCCATAGCTTGGAATATGAGCAATCTCGACATTTGACATCCAGTGGACCTGGAGATTGTTAGCATTAGGAAGTAATTTGAAAGTAGTTTCTTGCAAACTATCATGATTCCATTTTGTTTTAAGACAAAGATTTTCTGCAACAGCTGAGTAGGAATTATTCCTGCTGTAAATTATAAGCATATTAATCCAACAAATTTTATTGAGTAATCTATGAAGATGATAAATATACACAGTATACTTCAGTGAAGGATTTATATGACCAATCTTATGACAAACAGATTGCTGCAGGATCCTTTCTGTTCCTGTCAGGAAATATGTTTGCTTGGGAATTGATACAGAGCAAAAAACCGGAGAGTTTTTTACACCCCAATCATATTTTGCAGGCTTAAATTATACAGCTCTACAGAAATATCTAAACCCCACTTGTTTGTTTTACAAACAAGCAGACAAAAACACAGCTACAGATAATCAGTTCACTATTATGTCTGAGATTCTTCAAAGATGAATTACAATGTAAGTCTCCTGTCCCACCACAAAGCCTAAATGTCTGTTACATGAATGAGAACCAGTTATTAAACAAAATAAATAAACCAAAAAGTTCCAAAAACCTCAAACCAAGCTGGAGCAGTAGTTCATTCCTCTAAACATAAAACAAACCCGATGAAAGTCGAGTTCACAGTCCATCAAAATGTGAACGAGGCCACCCTAAATTAACATAAGGGCTTGTATTGATAACAAAGCCTAGAGAACTTTTTTAGTAGAAACCTACCTAAACGTTACAAAACTGTCGCAAAGTTTAGAGGCATCTGTCAGAGGATGCAATAGGCAAAGAACTTTGAGTCCTGAATAGCAGGATATTTAAACATGATTGAACATACATTTAAATTCATTTCTTACATAGATTGCATATGCTCATAGCTACTTATTGGGCCAGGGAAAGTGCATGCAGGAGCACCTCCACACAGGCCATCTGCTGCAGGAACCTCTCTTTCCAAAGTGCTTTCCTCCCAAAACACTGGTGTGCAAGAGGGAAGGCATTACCTGACGTTCACTGAAGGTTTCCAGCTGAACTCGTGGACAGACCTGAGAGCCATTCTCTCTTTTGCACCACACGCAAAAGGGAATCAGTTTCTTGGGAGGTGGAACTGCAGTCTCTTGCTGGTGGGACTACAGTCAAATGCCACAGTTAGGAAAAGGCCATGGTTTGTAAATTCAAAGGATGTCCATGCATAGCAGTTCAGTTAGTGGACACTTTTGACTGGTTTCATCTTCTTAAAATAAGTAATGGTATAAAATCAACCAATCATTCATTTGAATAGATGAAAGTTTTTAATGCATATAAAATTACATATTATGACACCACAGTTGATTTTTATTTTATGGATAACTGTAGTGATTTTAAGTAGTTTATTACTGAAATATCTCTGAAACTAAGAAAAAATACCAGAACACTTTTTCATTTTTTTTTCTTTTCTTTTTTTTTTTTTTTTTTTTTTTGGTGATTTAATATGTACTGTGAAAAACTGTATTAATAGTATGACTCCCAAGATTGCATGGAGTACAACAATATTTAGCTAACATTGCATTAATTACCAGTGAACAAAAAATTGACAAATTCTGGACACACAATACTACTGTGAATGACAATTAGGGATCTGCCAAAAATTACAAGTTGAGGCAGAAGAAAAATAGTGCGGATTTTTTTGATTTTCTCTTAAATCCACATCGATTTAAGTGTGGGAGGAGAAAAGCATAGAGGGACTTTCCAAACTATGGAAATTGTATGGGGAAATTTGTTTTGGTTATACACTCTATTTGATCTCAAATTTTTACAGGAGATACTTCTGAAAGGTATTCAGAAACAGATATTTTTAATGAGCTATAATCTGTGTTAATGAACGTGGTTTTTGGCAAAAAATATTAAAAATCAAAATCCCTCAAGCTCTGCAATGAGCATCCAGTATTTCACAGCTCAGGAGAAGGCAAATGGCATTCTTATTAAAAATTAAAATATAATCATAAGTACCAGGAATGTTCAAAGGCTTGAAAAGTACTGTGGCAAACTTCTTTACTGGCATCTAAATAATCAACAGGATTATTTCATTAATTATAATTCAAGCATCTGATTGCCATATGCATGCTGAAAAACTAGTAAACTAATCTATGATAAGTTTTACTTTAAAATATGCTGATAAGGAAATTTTTAAGATTCATCTTTGAAGGTAGTTTACTGAAAAGGCCGAAATACTTACATCTGTGAAGTGAATTGTGTCACAAATAATAAATGTCTGTGGGGTCAGAATAATATAAAACTTACTGGTAGCGGCAGTGTAACAGTAAAAGATTGGACTTCCATATTATAATAGAATGGTCAGAGATAAAATAGTAAGTTCTGAAACAGCCTGGCCTACCTCTTTGTGTGTACATTATTATAAATACTGCCATTTTCAAGCTGTTGTCCCAGAGATTATGCTTACTTTTAAATAATTTTAGTGTGTGTGAAATGTCTTCGGTATTTTTAAACCTGGCTAATTTGCATTATGCTGAAACATGTAGTCAGGTCTCCCTGCATCCTAAGCGGAGGACAACTCCACGGGCAGATCATCAATTTGTGCTCTTTGAGGTGGCCCATTGTAAACAGAAATAAACTTTTAATAATTTGTTACAAAATCACTTTTTATGTGCTACTTGAAGTGCTCATTAACCAGGATCTGACAGGACAAAAATAATCTGCTGCTATGGAAGGAAAGATTCTGATACATTTATCTGGTGTAGCAGGATTCCTCCAACCTTGTTTTAGGCATCAGCAATATAGTTGCCTAGGCCCAAGCATTAAATCTGGCTGACTTGAAAGCCCTCTGAGAGAAACCTTTATTTGTAAGGTATGATTTATCTGACTTAATTTAGCTCTGTGTATTCAGATGATTTAAATTTTATACTCCAAGGGGTTTTCCTCAATTTATTTTAATTTCATTATAATACTTTGTGATTTTTCTAGCAAGTTTGTAACAAAGCAACAAATATTTCCCATTTGATATCAAATCAAAATGTTACAATATTATTTTTCTTTGATGCTACAGATTGCATGCATATGAACTAACAAACTAGGTTTTCAATGCTAAGAAAACCAGCCCTTGTTTAATCATGTGCTGAAGAACCAGGTTTTGTTTTCTGTCTGGCTCTCCAGGAGTACTGTGGTATGGTGTGATGAAAGATAAGTGTGGAAAGAAAATCTTAAAGACTTCTTTTGATGGAACAACAACATTTAACCTACATGCCATGAAATCAAGTTCTATTTTATTCAGAGCTGGAATATGTCTGAATTTTTGATCAGTTTCACCACACTTCAGTTTTCTGCACACTAGAAACATGCATATTTAATTTTATCTTTTTTTTCTCTTTTAAGAAAATGAGAAACAACAATACAATGCAAAATAAAATTAAGGTCCTTAGTCAATAAATAAGACATTATGAACTAAAGCTACATTTACATTATTACTGGAAAAGAAGAAACAGAAGGCAGGAATATACTATGAAAGAATCCCCATAACTAGCTGATATCTTTAAGCTCTTAAGTATAACTTTCTCAGACTTAAGGGCATGTATGCACGTTCCCCAAATCTGTTCTCTCCAAACTGTTAAATAAACTGATATGAAAGGAACAACATTAAATAACTGCAGATGTCAGCTTGCTTTTTTTTCAGGTTGAGTTGTGACAGCAGTGTCTATTTTCTTAGTGATTTGGATCTTCATATGATAAAGTTAACAATTGTTGGGATAGAGATATTTAACCACAGATTATCATATTTCCATTTAAGCCAGTAGAGCTAGGACAACTTAATTTATCTGAGGATTCCCAAAAGTTCATAAGGAGCTATTACAGCAAATCTGGGGACTGAATTAAGTCCCTGAAGCGTGTAATGAATAGATACAATCAACTCAAAATAGAAATCTTCAGGCAAATTAGTTATAAACAGTTCCATATTGATAAAAAAGAAATTAATAGTCAAACACTGCAGAAACAAATGAACACAATGAACTAGTAGAATAAAATATAGAATTACTCACTAGTTTCCTGCCAAATGGTAATGTTGGTATTACTGGAATTACCAATTCCAGTTGGTAATGGCACCAGAGGGGACAGAATTTTTTCCTTTGGTTTTCAGTACCAAATATCAGATACTATACTCTAAACTTTCCCACTTTGCTTTGCAAAAGTGTAAAACTTCTGCTGTCAAAATTAACATAAAAGTCACAGCAATGAAGCAGTTAAAACACTGCTGGGAATATATCAATCAGATGGAGCATTTAGAAAAACATTAAAATTTTATTTTTATATCCTCTCCAGGATATATTTTACAAGAAATTCTGTTTTTGATAAAACCACTTCATCCAAGGGACAAATTGAAGCCATATTTCTCTTAGAGTGTAGTTTTGATCTGTGGAAATGGAGTTTTGTAAATAAAGAATAATTGAGAACTTGTCATTCTTTAACAGTAGAAATTAAATAGTTGAATTTTCCCTGACAGTGAAACCAAATATTAAAGTTTTCTGAGCCTAGCACAGTACCTTTGAGCATGTACTGAAAAAAAACTCAAAACATCTATTTCCTATTTTCTAATAATGCCACCTGGAAAAGTTGCTATTTTGGCACTAAGTATAAATGTCCTCTTCTAGGCATGTTCCACAAGCCCAGAGATTTTATTTATCCATCAATGAAAACTGATTATGCTCTGGATTAGAAAATGTGAAATGTGCATCAGGTTATCCGACAACACAAATCACCTACCACATCTTCTCATGAGCCTTGGCAATCACTTGTCATTCTGTTGAAAATCTTCCCCTACTATAGAGAAAGAAGGTGAATGAAAGCTAAATAGGGGGTTGATGATAACAGAAACCAAGCTCCAGAAGTTGTGGCTGCAGACCTTTATTCTCAGACACAAAGTTCCCTGGTCAAATGACTTGAAGATTCAGGCAGCTTTTTGTACTTTTCTTTTTAAGTACACTGCAGATACTCTGAAATTTTATCAGCAGACAGGATAGAATGTTTGTTGAAATTTCAGAACTAATATACTCTTATGAGATTGGGTATTTCATCCCAAACTCAATGAATTCCAAATCAAAGTATGTGCCTCAATTAAGCAGATACGTACACTTTAAGCCTTCAGAATTCATATGTGTGTGCATGCTTAAATTTACAGTAACAGTTAAAATCAGTAGCATGATCCAGAATTTAGAATTTTGGGCATGAGTTCTTCTTTTTCACTAAAGAACTTTTTTCAGGGTCCCATTAACACTTGCACTACTGAAAACAAGACAATCCAAGTGAAAAAAAAAAAAAAACTTTGTTTTTACAAAGCTCTCTTTTCTGTTTAAATATGTTTTTCTGCGAAGAAAATTTAAGCAATACTAAAAAAATCCAAACCTAGGAGGCAAATATTTTTGATTTATTCTTTCAAAGTTCCAGGAAAATTAAATTCCTTGTCTTAGTGTATTGGGTTTGTGAGGCAAGGTTTTTGCGGTGAAGGGCTGGAAGCGTCACTTCTGTGAGAAGGTGCCAGAAGATTTCCCCATGTCCGTCAGAGCTGATGCCAGCCAGATCCAAGACAGAGGGGCCCATCAGTGGTGGTGCATCTCTGGGATAATGCATTTAGGAATGGGAAAGAGGTTACTGCAGAGAAACAGCTGGAGACAGAGAAGACAGAAGTGAGAACATATGAGTGACAGAGCCCTGCAGACACCAAGGTGAAGAAGGCAGAGGAGGTGCTCCAGATGTTGGGACAGGGATTCCTCTGCAACCCATGGTGCAGACAGCCCATGGTGAGGCAGCTGTGCCACTGCAGCCCGTGGAGGCCCACACTGAGCAGAGATCCACCTGCAGCATGTGGAGAGCCCCATGCCCCAACCACCACATAGTGGTTGGACTCAAAGATCTCATCTTTTCCAATCGAAACTATTCTGTGATTCTATGGTACAGACCCAGATGTGTGGTAGATGTGATTTAGAAACCATAGCAGTCAGGAGCACTCAAGTAATAATAATATATTTCTCAGATTCAACACTGCAAATAAAACTATGCATTCCAAATAATACTGTGAAAGGTAACTTGAGATATCTGAAGACATTGTAGGGAGGATATCTTTGCATTTCAACAGGAACCGCTTCCAAGTTCCAGTCAGCAAGAAAAACAGGCAAGGTGCCTTTCCCCCCATATAATGCAGTACTTCACTTGCTAAAACAAATGGGCTAAAGGCAAATTATCTAGCTGGAATAACTACATACTACTAAATGAGAAATTGGAGAAAGTGTGATTTTTTTTGCAAAATAATAGACCATGTACACACATTGACATTTTTGGTACCAAAAAGATGTCAACCTCTTCTGTTCCTTGTATGATAAAAATGTGTGGAGAAGAGGAATTTGTATGGTGGCATTTAATGGACTTCTCAGCCATAAAACCTGAGCCTGGCTACATTACAAACTAAGATATTTATCTACAGTTGTCAGTCACAAATCCAGTGTAATTGTTCAAACAGTATAAAGTGGATCTATATGTCAGTAACCCTGAGGTCTCTACTGCACTGTATTTTGACAGTTCATTAAAGAATCATTTTGTATACCTACCTATCTGTCATTTCTTTTAGGTTATTACTATAAGAAGCTGTTCACCCAAATGAAATAAACCTCATGTAAGAAGATTTTTCTTATTTGTAGAGTTCAGCAACCCAATGAGTTTCTCCTTCAGAAAGGCACTTCTCTGGGACATTAGGAGTAGGAATACAAAAACATTTGCATGGATTCATCTTGCAAAAGAGACAAAATGCATCCCCACCTTTGCAGCCATAAGGTCACTTCTGGGTTTGGTAAGAATTTGTGTCAAATTTAGCATGATGATAATTCTGTAGGAATCTGGCACCTGTTGCATGATTCTGGAAAGGGCCACTATTCAAACTGCCTTAAAATAGCCAAGTAATACCTTCTTTTTAACACTGTGCCCCAACAATGTCATTAATTCCTCATGGTTCTAACATCAAAGCAAACAATGAAGTTTGTATTTTCTTTATGACATGTAAGGTCATGAAAACTTCACAATAATATTCTGAGAAGGAATTCTTTCCCAACATCACATTTTAGTATTTTTGAAAGTGTCTCTTCATACAAAACAATGTTCTTTTTTTTCTTATTACAGGAAATCAAAAGCTGTAACTACTAAGCTCTGGTCCAATAACAACATCTCCTGTTTTCAGAAATGTATGTTACAGTACAAGTAATAAATACAAAGAATTGAGAAACTTTAGGTGCTTTGAGCTTTGAAAAGATTTAGTGAGTTGTTGTTTGGCAATGGTACAGGGTACTTGTTTTTTCTTGGAGCCTTTGAAGTATTCAGACTCCAAACAGGTTAATGTTAAGTCAGAATACAACCTGAATCCTGTCTAAAACACTTTTATGTTTTGCCCACATTCTACCAGCCAGAATAACTTCAGTTTAAAACAATCTTTAGTCACAGTTAGTAAAGAAAAGCAAGTCTATTTCACTTACCAAAGCCAGTATGATTTTTCTTAGATATGTTTTTCTCTTTTACTAATACTTTAAGAAATCAAGTTGATTTTTTTTTATGCCTAAAAATATATGCACAAAAATCACTTGAATACCTCTTTCTTTGCCAGAAGAGAGTCAAGTTTTTAGGTGGAGATTTTAAATCTGCTTTGTAATTTTGAGGGTGTCATCAGTAATTTCAGAAATACATGATCTTCAGAGCATATTAAAGTTGTTTTGTCAGCAGTCCACTCCCACAAAAATTTTTCAGGTGAGAAGAAAAGAAATAAAAAATAAATGACAGACACTGTAAATCAGATATATTTAATTTGCAATATGAGTTTGGGGCAAGAAACTGAGAAGCAAGAAATATGATACATTTCACTGGTGTAATCAATTTATATGACCTAAAGTTTCAGCAGAGTGAAAAAGGACCAAGCAAGGAAGAGGGTCGGACAGCCAGCTGAAAAGAAATCATAGTCAGTGCTCAAAGAGATAAGGAGTTTAGAAGTTTTCACAGGAGAATAGTAGCAACTGCCTGGTAAAGAAGTTCAAGGATGTCTTCCAGCCTTCCTCCTGACCTTCCTCCTGTGATGGCTCATTGTGTGGGCTGCAGCAGGAAAATAAAATGAGAATGGCTGTTATCACATATTCTCCCTGGCAAAAGGAACAAGCACAGTGTTTGACTTAAATTATCACTGTTATCTTAAATTCATTTCTGGCTAAATGATGCAGTGCGCTGAACTCTGCTGAGAAGTATTGCAGAAGGCAAGAAATGACTGGAATAAAGAAGTGGGGAGAGACAGTGGAGGAAAAAAATGAAAACAGGTGTAGAAAGGAGGGAAAATATAGTTCTGCTTCCTAGAAAAATGAAGCTAGAAAAAGACATTAAGAGAGAGAAAAAAACTTTCCTAAAATGTGCAGTGTACCTCTCCATATCACAGAGAAAGCTTTTTTTCTTACTTGTTTAGGACACCACAACTTTCTAGTGAAAAGTGCCCCAAAAATCATAAATTCTTATGTGGTTTGCTGCCTTACAAAAGCTTCCATTGAGCAATAATCATAAAGCTGGTGTAAAACCAGAAATTATACCTTTGTCCACAGAAGGAACATAGACAAAAGAGAAAGAGAAGCCTAAAAGATGTTTCACTGGAGGTAGTCTCTGGAGAGAAAAATAATCTGCAAGAAAGGTATGGCTGAAAAGAAATAAAAGTTGTTGTCATGATGAGAAAGAGGAAAACACAAGTCAATGTTTTTCCATAATACTTGGAATGATGGCAATAAAAATTTGGCTGAGCCCATGACACTTTGACATGTCCCTATCATACATCTCTAATATTTTTTTCCTTTAATTTTCAGCTGAACTTTTAGTATATTTCTTTGGAGACAAACATGTAAAATTATTATTAATAATAGGCAGGATTTTCTTGCTAAGGAAATTCCTTATATATAACCTATAAAATATTTTCTGATTCCTCATTTTCCTCCATTATATTTACCTAGTCCCTCTTTGTACCACTCAGTGTCCTTGTGCTCCCTCATTACTATCAAAACCATTATTTAGGTATCTTCATACATAAATCCTTTCTGCCCTTCATCCTTCAGGTGCACTCATCAAATGACTCCTAGAAAATTCATATTCTCTCACAGTGTGTTATGTAAGTTCAATGTGATGTCATCAGCTGGGAAAAAGAGACAGTTTCTACCTGTTCTAAAAAGCACATATTCTGAGTATGTCAGGATTAATGTAATACATTATCATTAGATAAAAAGAGAAGGGAAATCTTAACTTTTCATTGCCATGCTCTTAAGATGGTCCAGTATAATCCACAGAAGTGCAATTCACATTCTAAGGTCAACAGCCATATTCTTCTACCACTGCCATTCTTAGGATAGCTCCTCTTACAGGTTAAAAAACACCAAAACATCTTTTATGCAATGTATAAATAAATTTCCTTACTCTACAGGAAGAGGATAGGACAGGTTGCACTGTAGGAACTTTTTGAAGGTACTAATGGTGTGAGAAGAGAGGAAACATTAATGTTAAGCAGTGGTTTGGGGCAAGATTTTTTTTTTTATTTTTTTAAGAGGAGAATGTATCAAGCCAGCTATTTTTTTTTTTTTAAATTGACATCTTTATGTTATGTTCAAGTATAACCTTGATTCCTAAGTTTCTTGTCTCAGTTGGAAAGGAAATCTGTGCAAGAAAAGATATCACTAGATGTCTGGTATGAACTCATCTCTTACCTCAGACTTTCTGAGCAGATCTGGGCACCTAGCGTTGCACCTAGAAGAAGGAAGCTCAGATTTCCTTATATTGTGTGTTGTAGAAACAGAGATCACTTGTTCCAGTCTGGACAAGTAGAGGTGTCACAGGAAAAGTCTTTGGGACACTACATCTTTTTTTAGGATTTTCTTTCAGAACAGATTTTCTTTCTTTCTTTGGGTTTTCTGTGCGTCTGTGTCACAATCTGTTTCCCTAGTACTTAATTTTCCCAGCCTTGGGTAAGAAGAAAGACTATTTTTGGGGTATACATTTTCAGGCTTGTATCCAATAAAAAATATTATTCAAAATTTCTCTCTGTTGCTCTTCTATTTTCAACCTCAGGCAGCTGATAAGCTGTCATTACCTAGCACAATTCGCTCTAAAATAACAGTGATGGATGCTGCAAGTCATACAGCTATGAAAGAACATAGGTCACTGTGCAGCCAAACCTGGCTGAAAAAGTAGGTAAGGGTTTTGGCAGCTGAGCTGAGTTTCAAGACATTCTAGCAAGTTCTGGGCAGTGTGACATGGCTCTATTTTATCTATCACAGCCTCAGAGCTATACAATTATTCCCAACCCTGCTCAAAATCTCAGCTGTCCTCTGTGTTGTCAGCTGCTGCTGCCTCAATGAATTCCAGCCTCACCTGAGTGCTTCTCTCGCTCCAGCCAGGCACATGACATTTAGAGATTGTGGGAATTCATGTCTCAGAGTGGAAAATTTAAGTGGCTCTCAAGAACACTCAAATATCAAAAGCAGACATTAGAGTCCATGAGTAGAACAATGAGTAGAATTGCACTGGGCCATGGAAACTTACAATCACATTTAATGCCTCGAGTTTTTTATGTTGTGACAGCATATAAGCTATGTTGGCATCCTTTTTTTTTTTTTCCCTAAGCTAGATGTTAGAAAGAGACAAAGCACAAAGAAACAAAGACTTACGCAGAGACAAAAAGTTTCTGTCAATCTAAAATACAGCCAGGTTTGAGTCTAATTTCTGTTTTCATGTGCTTTGTATTTATCAGCTTTACTTGCCTTTACAGTGTCCTTCTGAAAGCATAATTTCCTAAAGAATTTGTTCCTCTTTAAAG
Organism: Sinosuthora webbiana; assembly: GCA_013397395.1. NCBI lineage: Eukaryota > Metazoa > Chordata > Aves > Passeriformes > Sylviidae > Sinosuthora > Sinosuthora webbiana. The sequence goes on from VXBN01016569.1 coordinate 458,225, forward strand.
GTCAGACAGCTGGGTTTCTATCATACAAAGAGCATTTGCAGAATAAGCTCTCATATGAATACATTCAAATACCTTGTACATGTGTAGTCAGTTCTTTCTCACAAAAGAGATCAAACTAAAGCAAGCTTTCATGGAAAGATAGAAACATTCTTTGGAAATACCATTTATATTAGATTCTATGCAATTATAATTTATATAATACTCGCACCTGTAATACCCCTTCTCACCTGGAGAACTGCATCCAGCTGTGGGGTCCCCCAGCACAGGAAGGACATGACCCTGTTCGGGTGGCCCTCCAGAGGAAGGCCACCAAGATGATTAGAGAGGTGGAGCACCTTTCCCATGAGAAAACGCTTTGGGAATTGGGATGGTTCAGCCTAGAGAAGTGAAGGCTCTGTGGAGCCCTTATAGAAGCCTTCCCATACCTAAAGGCAGCTTACAAAGAGGCTGGAGAGGGACTTTTACAAAAGCATGGAAGGACAAGAGATACGGGCTTTCCACTGAGAAAGACTGGGTTTAGATTAGATATTAGGAAGAAATGCTTTACTGTGAGGGGGGTGAGGCACTGGAAGAGGTTTCCCAGAGAGGCTGTGGATGCCCCATCTTTGGAAGTGATCATGGACAGGTTGGATGAGGCTTTAAGCAACCTGGTCTAGTGGAAGGTGTCCCTGCCTGTGGCAGGGGGCTTGGAACCAGAGGATTTTAAAGGTCCAGTCCACCCATGCCACTCTATGATTCTATGATAATTATATATGTACACTGCCATTAAAAGTAAAAATCAGAAACAAGATACAGTTTTTGAATGATCACTACCAAAGCTAACAGTAAATCTAGAAAATGTTAGGAACAGGGACAGGGGACTATATACCCCACTACTGATTTTACACTGGAGTAGCAGTGATGAGCATTAGTGAGGATAGGGCTAGCATGAAAATGATCTGCAGGAGGAGGAGAGGTAATTATTAAGAAGTAGAGCAACCAAGTTATAAAGCAGGAATGAGCTGGCCTGCTAGGAGTGTGCTGCTGAAAGCCTCAAGAGAAAGCTGACTAAAGAGAGAGAAAGCTGATACATGTCAGTGGAGTATAAAAGCTCATACCTGAACATGTGAGCTGTTAATGCACTCTTCTATTTAGCAGCTTTCTGTCTTAATCAAAATAGTCTCCAAAACTGGAACAATTATTTTAGAAATATATCTGTCCACTTAAAAACAGAAGTAGCAACAAGAATAATAAAACTTCCACTGTCTCTTGGAAACACACACCTAGGGTATGCAAGAATCTCTCTTGCACCCATCCAATAAACTAGTCTAGAAAAACAAAAAAGTTTATCATAGGGCTGTTTTTATTAGCTTTGAAACAATGAGAAATAAAGCTGGTAGCAAACTAATATGCATTCTTAGTAGGATGCATAACAAAGGGATAAAGACATTAAAAAAGCATGGAAAAGTGTGGATTTATTCCCTGCTTCAGGGAAAAGTTTTCCTTCTAAACAATAAAAACCCCATTCATAGAGAAAATAGTTCTTCCAATATGCATGATTTGAGCATATTCCCATTTCACGGTAAATGAATAATGTAAAATATAAATAGGAGTGTTCCTATTAGTGGTTGAAGCTGATTAATTTTTTTACTTTTTGCAGACATCAAGACCATTAGTCTGCACAACTGCATCTACTCTCAAAACTTAGGGGCTGGGGGTGGAGTCCCATACCTGTAGTGCTGAGTTCTGAGTAAATTAAACCCTTTCTGGCACTATCAAAATAACATTTTATGCTTTGTACATTTCCAGTCCTGCTGAAAAACTTTTGTTCCTGATTTAAAGCCAAATCTGATTTTTTTTTTTAACAGCTGGATACCCTTGTGATTAACCACTCAGGAGTGCTATTATTGTCTTCAGTGCCAAACTCCTACAATATGCAGATAGAACTGGTTTTTATTTCCTTCAGTTTCTGCTAAACTGACATGCATTCCGCTCTCCTGACTGAGGTCTTTTCAAGTGGTAATTTCTTTAACAGCAAAGAAAAATCAATTCAAATTAAGATAGGAGTGTGAGATCAAACTTTCTCATCATGTATTGCAAGTAATAAATCATTAAAAAGTTAATAACCCTAAATGGCATGGTATTTGATTATCACCACAGTGGCCTTGTATTTAAAAATGCGATAGCATAATCTGTACTCATGGTACAGGCTTTCATGTTCTGTCCTAACCTTGAAACAACTGAGATGTCTCCAGCACCTGCCTGACTGCCTACTTGTCTTCCCGGGCTTTAGGCAGACCTCTCTGCTGGAGCAGGCTTAATCTGCTGCCCCAGAAAATCCTTAAATCTCCTTCACACACAGGTGGCATAGATACAGGATGTGAAGTCTGTCATATAAGTTAAATGTCTTGTTTTACTGCTACTTCATGACCACTTCAACTGTGCTACAACACATACAGTGAGGAAAGAAAGGGATAACAATCAGCAACATGAAATTATTTGCAGTACTGAATATAGATTTCCAATGAATCACCGCAGAAACTACATTTAAAGGACATGAATTCCACAGATTTTAAATAACCATTCTGTGATATCCAAATAAGTATGAGATTCATTGGAACATAGGTCAGGAAAGGTCTCCAAGTGCAGCTACCAAGCATAAACACGAAGTTCTTCCTAACTAGCACACACAAAGGTCAAAGTGAAAGGTGAGCAAGGGTGGACCTCTTATCTTTTTGAGAAAAAGTTCCTGTATCTTTTTGAAGTGGGAAAATTTGTATTAGCCAAAGTGAAAAAGACAAGCTGTACAGTATATAGACAGTTTCAACATTGTTATGCCTCTGATACACCTCTGATACCTCTGTTATGACCTGGAGATTTCTCTGAAATAAATCAAGCAGAATGTTTATGCATACAACTTTTCCATGTGGTGAAAAATGTGTCTTTAGATTCAGAAGTGAAAGAAGATTCCTGGAGATAGAATTAGCATACAATTGTGTTCTGTAAAGAAAGACTTCTTTGCTTATCAAAGGTACAAATATAACTAAAAAGAACAAGCTTAGCTGTTGTTGTGGGTTGACCCTGGCTGCACTCCAGGTGCCCACCTAATCTTCTCTGTCACTCCCCATCTCAGCTGGAAAGGGAAGAGAAAATATAGCAAAAGGCTCATGGTTATAAAGTCAGGGAGTTACCCTCACTCACCAATTACCCTCATGGGAAAAACAGACTCAGCTTGGGAAAGTTGGTTTCATTTATTACAGCCAAATCAGAGTAGGGTGATGATAAATAAAACCAAACCTTAAAACACCTTCCAACCACCCCTCCCTTCTTTCCAGGTTCAACTTTACTTCTACTTCTCTACCTTCTCTCCAACATTTGCACAGGGGAGTGGGGGCTGTGGTCTGTTCATCACACATTTTTTCTGTTGTTCCTTCCTCCTCAGCAGGAGGACTCCTCACACTCTTCCCCTACTCCAGCATGGGGTCTTTCCCACTGGAAAGAGCCCCCCATGAATTTCTCCAGTGTAAGCCATTCCCACAGGCTGCAGTTTTTCACCCACTACGCCAGCCCTGGTCCCTTCCACAGGGTGCAGTCTCTCAGGAACCAGCTGCTCCAGCCTGGGTCCTCACGGGATCACAAATTGTGCCAGCAAACTTGATCCAGCATGGACTTCTCTCTCCACAGGTCCTGCCAGAAGCCTATCCAGCACATGATTTCCATGGGGTCATAGACCTCTCTGGAGGTCTGGCATGGGGCTGTCCATGGGCTGCAGGTGGATCTCTGTTCCAGTGTCAGCTTCCATGGGCTGCAGGGGCACACCTGCCTCACAATGGGCTGCACCATGGGCTGCAGGGGAATCTCTGTTCCAACATTTGGAGCAACTCCTATCCCCACCTTCTTCCCTCTCCTCTCCTCTCCTCTCCTCTCCTCTCCGCTCCTCTCCTCGAGTAGACAGCCACATGATATAACTCAAAGCAAATATTTCTGATAAGCCTCTTGTACATATGGAGTATAACCCCATAGAATAGACCTCAAAGACCTTTCACATGAGTTTATAATATTCAGTCATCAATATTTTAAAAATAATATTTCTATATTTTTTACTTAGTTTAAAAGCACTACAGATGAATGGAAGGAGGCAGATACTATTTTTAGTAAAATGCTTAGAAGTTTTGTTTTGAGAAATTTTTGTTATGAATCTGTATTGCTGGACAAGAATGATTGCTATGTGATCAAAATTGCTGACATGCTGTTTCATATTTTTGAAGGAAAAATAATGAGGATTTTCCTAGAATTTTAGTGGGCATGTGAATTCTTTAAGTATATTATTATAAAAGGCTATACTCAAGCATATGAATTTGATGGGACTTAGGCTGAGTTCATTGGCAGGTCCAAAGGAAAATTATTCATGAAAGTAGAGCTTTCTAGGTAATTTGGAACCTTTCAAAACCATATTTGTCACTGTGAACGAATTTAAAATCTCCAAAGTTTTAAGACCAGATTTATTCTGCTGAGAAATTAATAGACTTCAAACGGGAAGAAAGATTATGTATTTCATAGCATTTTTAAAGTTACTGTAGCTATTTGGAGTCACTTAGAATTTTGTACATTAGAATAATCTCCTTGGAGAAACATTAGTAAATGGCATGCCAGAGATGTACTCAAGGGCTCCAATCCAGATCAAATGATTCTAATGATTATCACCCAGATGTGAAAAGAAAAAAAGCATGGTTATTACCATCATGGAACTATGTACTAATTTCAAGATATTCAAGAAACTAGAAAGTTTAGATTGTTTTGCTATAGAAACATTTCACCAAAGTCATACAGTTCAAAGACTTCATCTTTGACTTTCTTTAATCTCTATGAGTTTGCACTAGCTGAAGATCAGATTCATCAGATTTGATTTCCTGTGCATTCTTGCTCAAATTTAATTGCTCAACCATAACATTACAATAAAATAGCTGATTTATAGCTAGTCCATTTCTTTTAGATGTGTAGTTTAAATTTTGTTTCCTCTAAATAGAGGCAGCCTTCTCATATAATGAATTCTCATTTACCTCCAATAACAACTAAAATCCATTAACTTCATTGGAACTAGTTATGTGTAGAACATTAGGCACATGTATATGATTTTTGCAGAATGTATCTAATTTTATTCTCATTAAAATATAAGAGTGCATTTTTGAGAAAAAGGGAAATTGGGATAAGTTTTTTAAACTGCTCATTTTCAGCTGGGATAGAGTTAATTTCCTTCATAGAGGCTGATATGGGGCTATGTTTCAGATTCATGCTGAACGCAGGATTGATAATGTAGAGATTTTTTTTTGTTATTGCTGAGGAGGGCTGACAGAGCCAAGGCCTTTTCTGCTTTCCCTACTGCCACACTAGGAAGGAGACTGGGGGTGCATGAGAGTTTGGGAGGAGACACAGGTGGGACTGATGACCCCAACTGACCAGAGAGATTTTCCAGACCACCTGATATCATGCTCAGTATATAAAGTGGATGGAAGAAGGAGAAAGGGGGGTACATTTGGAATGAGAGTGTTTGTCTTCCCAAGTCACAGCTGTGCATGATGGGTGTCTGCTCTCCTGGAGATGACTGAACACCTGCCTGCCCATGAGAGGCAGTGAATTCTTTCTTTTGCTTTGCTTGTGTATGTCTTCTGCTTTCCCTATTAAACTGTCTGTATCTGAACCCATGAGTTTTCCTGCTTTTACCCTTCCAGTTCTCGACTGAGATTCGATTTGATTGGGATGCACTAGTTTGAATTTATAGCTGTTAGTGCTGTTTAGCTAGAATTGAGCAGGCTCCTGTCCTTGCCATGGGGCTCACTTTCCTTACTGTTTATTAGAGTCTAGAGCTTGTTAGCAGCCACTTTTTGCTTTTGCTGCTTGCTGTAGTTCTGTACTGCTCAACACTTACTGAATTGTGCTTCAGAACATTTTGATAAGAGCCATGGCAATGTTCCTGGGCTGGCAGGTGGCCAGGGTGTTGCTTTTCTTTTCTGTGATGCTTTGCCAGTCTGAAACTCCAGTGTGAAATTGAGTTGAAGGGACTGTGACATGTGAAGGAGACACATTGGACCAGAGATGCACCTGAAGGCCATGCAGGGCCCCACACCGGAGCAAGTGGATGCTGAAGGAGGATGGCACTTGTGATCCTGGAGAAACCTGGGTTGGAGCAGCTTTGCTGTGACACCTTGTGACACCACAGGGAATAGTTTGTGAAGAACTCTAGCCCATGGGAAGGACCCACCCCATTTTGGAGAAGTTCAAGGACTGTCTTCTGTGGGTGGGACCCCACATTGGAGCAGGAGAAGCAAAGATTCCCTTGAAGCCTGTGGGGCAGATCATGTGAAGCAATTGTCCCTCTGCAGCCCAGAGAGGACTAGGATGAGGACTATATGGACTAGGATGAGGACTATATCAGTGGTGGGCTCTAGCAGGAACCCCCGGTCATTAGTCAGGTTGGGAACAAAGTGAGGAGTTCATTCCAATGTTAAACAAGATAATCTGGATAATCTGGCCCGAAAGGACTGGGGTGGAGATTGCAATGGAGGAGCCTTTAAACTAAATAAGCCGTGATTTGTGTTGTGTGTTACAGGAGTTACTACAGCGTGTGTACTCTAATGCACTTAGATATCCAGCTCATAAACCAGTTGTAGTTTTTAATTTCAAAATATTTGAACTGAATTATCACTGTATTGTGGAGTCTGCTATGCAGTTCGAGACCAAAGGACCTGCACTGTTTTAACATTTAGAGTGCTGACAAGGTGCTCTTGCTCTCAGTAAGCATGATAACTTGCATTCCAGAGATGCTCATGAGTGCCTTAGCCAGAAGTTCTCTTGAAACAACAGAAATGAAACCATCTAAATTAGATGTGAATTCTCAGATGCATTGCTGAGCTGTAGCAAGATTATTGGTGTTGGGAAAGAGAAGAAAAAAAGAAAAAGGAAGAATATTTTGGGACTTGGTCCAGATTTGTTTCCAATGCTTTGGGTGTTAATATTGCATAACAAAGTCTTTTAATCTCTGGGAAATTACAAAATTTTTAAGTATTTTTTCCTGAGTAAAACTGTTTTACCATTGAATCAAAAATCTGAAGCTTTTCTCTAACTCAGGGGTTCAGACAGAAGTTGAAAAATCCATTTTTACCATACAATGAAAATGAAAGAAAATGTATTCCAGAGCACATCTTTAAATTACAGAAATACCATATTTGCTGCAGTAAAAATATATAATAGCTCAGGAAGGAGAGGAAAAAGGAAATGTTCCAGTTGCTGATTTGTGCATTGCACAAAGGTATATTTTAATTCCGTGTAATTTTGCATTAAAGGGAGAGAATTAAATTCTCTTTTTATCCAAAGTAATATTATACTCTGTGTGAAAATATAGCCTGAAGGTCAGATAATGCTAAATGAGGATCAGTCCTTTCCTGCAGCCTCAGTACAGAAAGGTAGCTAGCTTTGATCTTCCAATTATTTACTCAAACTGCCAAGGTTTTTAGATCCTTGAAGATGGAGCAGATTTCAGTTGCATTCATGTCAGGGGCCAAGGCTGAGCCTTAACCCCAGATGGGGACTGAACTCCCAACCTTCCAGTGCAAGGATATGTTTGCCTTCAGGTCACTTGCTTAAACATTGTGTCATGTACAAAGTTCCATGACTAAATTTCTCTACTTATCTAGTTTATGCTCCTCAGTCAAGCCTACACAAACTTTAATATCAAACCCACCTGAAGCCGTTTTCACTTTTGCAAGACACTCTTCCTCAACAGGTATTTTGACTGCTGTATTTTTAGAGAAGTCATTTTTTGTAAAATGGCTTTTGTAAAAGTTCTCTCTTGTATTTGAGACCACCCACCAGGTACTCTTAAGAGAGCGTAATCAGATGCTCCTAAGAGAGATGTAATTTATTTGGGTTTAAACATTTTTAAAAAGACTCCTCCATTTAATTCCCTGTTCATCATTCTGAATTTATTTCCTGACTAGTCCACCTTAAAAATTAGTTATACAAATCACTTGCTCACTTGTGTACCTCCTGCTACAATCTCTGGTCAAATGCCATTTCTAGTGCCAAGCCTTTCCGTATACCAACTACCTCACACTATTCTGGTCTTGCCTCCGCTTCCCGTACCAGCACATCTCCTGGAGTATAACAGGCTTCCAACTTAGCCTCCTTCCTCAAATTCGTGCTTCATAGAACCTCTCCACTAAGTCCTGCTGTGTTTTTCAACTATCCGACTGTCAGTGCCACAAGCTTGTGCCAGTGGCAGGAATCCAGAAGAGGAGAGTTTGGCCCTGGAGGTCATTGCAGCAAGATCAGCAAGAGCTCACCCTGGCTCAGGAAAGGCTATGGGATGAGTCCACCAGCCATGTGCATAGCTGAATTGTGTAATGCACTGCCACACTCAGCAGTGATGTGAATTTTGCTCAGTTCTGTTCAAGTAGAGAGGGAATTAAGTTTGGGGGGAAAATAAAGTGAAGATACTTTAATGACTGTGATCAAGTTGATAAATTACATCTGTAAATATGGATTTCATGGAGCTACTCACACCAAATGGTTATAACTTAGCCATAATAATTTTCTACAAAAAACTCTTGAAAGCTGGTATTTTGTGTTTTTATAAACTATGAGCTACATTCTGCTATCTAGATAATTACTTAATTCATGTAATATAAATTAAGTTTTTTCACAATGACAGAACAAAATATAACCTTATATACCCTTAACTTTCCCATGAACAAGTTGCATTTTTAAGGAAAAATAAATAGAATAAATCCTTTGATCAGTGAAGGGTTTCTTGTGCTCAGAAATAGCATTAAGTTACAGTTCAAACTATTACTTTCATGTGGGAGATATGAATGTGAAGAAAAATTGTACTGATCCTTTTTATTAAAAGGAACTATTCATCTAAGCACTGTTTTGCAGTGTCTGAGGGCTGTAAAGAGTAACATTCTTCCCTGTTCAGCTGTAAGTCACAAGCAATGAGGAAAACCTCCAAAGATACACAAAAGATGTTGGTCAGACTGAGTAGGATCATTATACCAACTCATACTTGGTTCAACTGGCAAAACAGAATACTGGCCAAGTCCCACATATGCCAAGAACCGAGAAAGAACGCTTTGATGAACAGTCTACTTTTATGATTTTAATTTGTATTTATTTAGGAAATGTATTACAGTCAGCTATGTAGAACACTTTCACAATACTCTATTTCATTAGAGCTGTGTTCTGAAGCTGATGCAATCTGGGCATGAGCTAAAAAGACCGTGAAATAAATAATTCAATCAGTACACCAAAATGCCAAATGTGCTTATTCAGTGGTTTCTTGAAAGGACAAACAAACCGTATTTTGGTTGGAAGTAGTGTGTAAATTTCACTTCTTATTAAAAGAATTTTTTTGGTATTTTTAATCTTTAAGAAACAGTAGAATGGGATACTTTTATAGTTCCATCCATTGGAAAATACAAATTCATATTTAGAGCAGATCATTCTCGGGATGTTGCAGGAAATGCTTGGCAAGTATTCACACACTCAGAACAGGTATTTGAAAACTTTAATATCAAAACTGGTGAGCAATTTTCATGCTATTTAAATGTATCTGGCAACCATCAAAAAGAAGAGAGCAAGATTTTGTTGCTACATACTGTGGGAATGACACAGTGGCACAATCACCAGCAAATGAGGTAAAACCCTCTCTGCACTTGAAAGCAGAATCCAAATGGCAGCTATATATATATCTGTACCATTAGTACCATTCTGCATCATTCCACAGTACTTAGAGGGATTTCCTACAGTGTTTTCAGACATTAACAAATTCATGACAGAAAGGCAGAACTGAATGCTTCAAACATAAATCATATCTGTGAATGTGACATTTCCCCCTAAATTATAGTGCTGATGGAACTCATCAAAACATCTGAGTTAGTCCCTTCACTAGACTAGACTTCTTCACAAGTGATGGAGAAAAACAATTCACCTAAGATGTGCCCCTTAAAAAAAAGAAAAAATAAAATTGAGTCAGAATATTCTCTCCTGAGAGCTTTCTTCAGCTGAATGTTTCTTTGATGACTGATTCAAATTTAGAGCCAGGTTAAGGTGAGATAAATGTTACCTTATGTATGAAAAGCATCAGATGCAAGCTCACTGATCAAGAATTATGGTTGTAATGTAAGCCTATTCTGCAGAAATTTTCTGAGAAGGATCAGACAAACTTTTCAAGAAATCAGACCCAATACCAAAGATATAAACAGCTGGGCCTTTGGTTATTATGAAAAACTGACTTTTAAAACACAATTCTACTGTCTGTGTTTCTGATAGTTTAAATCACCTTTTTCTTTGAAGAAAATCTTTATTCCAGTTGTTCTCAGTCTGGGGCTATTTTGGATAGTTTTAAATTTTTCCAGTCCTCTGAATCTCTCACTGTCAGTGCTAGAAGCTGTGCTATGGACAGGGAGTCTGAAGCTCTTATAGAAGACAGCTAATTTTTATTTGTTTTTCAATGACCAGTAAGAAAAGCATATACAGAGGCATTTCTATTACACTTTGATGGTTCAGTAATTTTGTCTTCCTGCTGGTCATGATAGCAGAATGACAAATATCTATGGCAGAAATATTTCTGGGTGATATAAACCAAAATGAGTAATTTCTTTATTTGTATTGCCCATGAGAGTTTGATTTAATGGGAAATACAAATAAATATTATCTAAAAAGATAAATTAAGTAATGGTTACTTGGCAATTCTGCTACGCAAAACAATAAGGGCACTTTCTCTCTTGCTGGAAGGCTGGAAAGACACCAGCATTAGTGGTTATGGTTACCTCATTAGATTTCACAGGCAAGGGTATATTAAAATGTGTAGGTAGCAGCAGATGTAGTTCTCCAGAAGAATATGAAGACCACAACTTTGGTCACAGTTCAAGATCACTTAAAAAGCTGTCCCTGAACAGCAATGTAAGTCATAGGCCAGTCAGGACAGATTTCTTAAGGGAAGTGGTTTACCATAATAACTTGATAGCACTTTCACATCAGAAAAATTTGGAAAATGTAATATTAACCAAGAATATAATTCTTAGATGTCAAAATATGTTTTCCCTAAGGATGACTCAAACATTACAGTTGAAACAACAAGAAAAGTGAAAGAAAAAACTTAGCAAGACTAAGAGAGTATATTGGGGTTTTCCCATTGGTTTTAGCATCGAGTAAAATGAGAAATAAATCTCCAGTTTATCCTAACCTTGATCCAAAGTCTGTTGAAATCAGAGGGAAGATTGCTGTTATTTTTGTGGGTGTAGCCCTGGGATCAGGACCTATAGATCCCTGCTTGTGTTTGGGATATCCCCCCCTTCCATTGCCTGTGTACCAACCCTTGCAGAATATAGGAAAGAGAAAAAATATAAAGAGCTGGCTGTCATGGCATTCTACAAGGATTGAGAGTGATATGGTATTTTTCCTAGTGTCAGATGGCAAATCCTGGAAGGAATTAACTACACGGCTCTTTGTTTGCTTTTACTGATAAACACTCTAGCCGTGACTAGACAGTGTCATCAAATGATCATAAGTTCAGCTCTCTAGAGTAACTGGGACCCTCTGTCTATTACATTACTTACAGTATTTACAGTGGGTATTTTTCCCTGACCACAAAAATCATAAAGTATTATTACTATTAAACAGATAACCAGGGAAAAGTAATATAATTCAAAAGAAAGAAATAAATATCCCTATAAAGTTCTGATTTCTCATTTCAGTGGCCCATGGCTGGGCCACAGAATCTTACTCAATGCAATTCTAAAATTATAGCTCTAGAGACAGACCTAGCTGCTCAAGTGTTGCACCAGTCAGGGGGTGAAACCCTCTAAGGACAGAGACAGTATAGCCTCTTAGAATGACCTGTTCCACTGCCTCACTCTCCATGGGAACACTGAAGAAAAATGTCTCTTTATGCCCAGCATGAACCTCTTACAATCTGTATTTGTTTTCTCTCTTCCTCCCACCCCACAACACTGTGAGGCACCGGGCTCCATCTCCTCAATGACCCCTTGAAGACAAGCAGGGGCTATTAGTTTCCCCTGAAGCCATCCCTTTTCCTGGATGACCCAGCCAAGTTCTCCAAGCACCTCTTCAAAGGGGAAGTGATCCAGTCCCACTGCCTTCAGAGGGACCTTCCTCTGGTTAAACTCATAATTTCTGCTGATTAAAAACATTCTCTTAAGGATGTTGAATCTCTCTTTTCTCTAGAAGTTACAATATAATTTAGAAAAATCCTTTCATAAATTGTCTAAATTTCTGTGAGTGCCGTTTCATTCTCTTAGGCAACTCAAATTCAACACTATTTTTTAAAAGAATATTTAAATACCAAACTAAAATACACAAAATTTTTAAGCTTTAATTTTAATTTATAAACAATTATAAATCTCAAAACCATATCCATTCTATTCCAGGCACAAAACTTCATTTGAAATGGCTGCAACTGCCAATTACATACATATTCCTACACTACACATTCCCTCAATGTATTTTAAGCTGCTACATTATTTCATTGGCACTTCTCACAGTAAACTCTACCCTGAAGCTCTTCCATTCAGTTCCAAACCTGAGAAATTTAGCCACTCATCTATAAATAGCTGGTAATTTAGATAACTGTGAAAATGCTGACATAATGTCAATGTTTGTGGGATACTGTTAAAATGAGAAAGACCTTAGATAGTGCAATCAGTGCCACTTGAGTAAATTAATTCAGTCCCTGAAGAGCTATATGGTAGCACGTATCTGTGGAATATATTTAAGGACCCAGAATAAAAATCTCACTTGAGAAAAATGGAAAATAGAGGTAACTAAAAAATAATTAAATGAAGTGAATTATTGCTACAACTAATCAAGGAAAAAAAATCTCTTCTTGTCACTGAAAATAATTTTTCAGTTATTTGGGCTAGGAAGAAACTATAGCAAAAACATCTTTTCAGCTGTCAAAATGCAAAAAGAATTCCCATGGTGGGGTGTATTCCATAGGCTTGGGAGGTGGGTGCACGGGAACCTCGTGCAGTTTAACAAGTGCAAGGTGCTGCACCTGGGTTGGGGCAGCCCCTGGTGTCAACACGGGCTCAAGGGTTCAGGAGCAGTCCTGCCAAGAGGGAGAGGGGGTGCTGGTGGATGAGAGGCTTGATATAGTAGTATTCCATAACATCCCAGAAAGCCAATTGTACCCTGGGCTGAAGCCAAAGCAACATGGCCTACAAGGTGAGGGAGGGGATTCTGCCCCTCTGCTTCACTCTTGTGAGATCCCACCTGCATCCAGCTCTGGGGCTCCCAACACAGAAAGGACATGGACCTGTTGGAGAAAGTTCAGAGGGGGCCACAAAGTTCATCAGAGGAATGGAACACCTCTCCTGTTAGGAAAGGCTGAGAGAATTGGGATTGTCAACCTGGAAAAGAGAAAGCTTCAGGGTGACCGATTTGCGGTCTTCCAGTACCTGAAGGGAATTTACAGGAAAGACAGGGCAAGACTATTTCCAAATGTATGTAGTGACAAGACAAGAGAAAATGGGTTTAAAAGGAAAGAGGGTGGTTTAGATTAGGTATTGGGAAAACAACTTTACTATGAAGAGGGTTAGACACTGGAACAGGTTGCCCAGAGAAGGTGTGGATGCTCCATCCCTAGAGGTGTTCAAGGCCAGGTTGGGTGGAGCTCTGAGAAACCCGGTCTAGTGGAAGGTGTCCCTGCCTGCGGCAGAACAGTTGGAACGAGATGATCTTTAAGGTCCCCTTCCAACCCAAGCCATTCTAAGAATCTATGATTCATCCACCAATCTTTTAGTAAGGAGGGTACATATTGCAAGTATTAATGATTTTATAGGGTAAAAATTTAACCCTGAATTATCCCCAGAGGTTAAAGGACACTGGTGTTAATGGAAACATTTATAAGAAGGAGGGTCAGAGGATTTGGTGTTGTTCCAAGAGTAGGAGACTTTTCCACAATGGATGTGCAGGTCTTCACTGTTGTGTTGAGCTCAACTGTCAGGATGTCGCATGTATGTGGTTTTGATCCTTCTCCCAGACCAATTAGTAGAAACATGTTGAAGAGAGATAAACCACTATTTTTTGTTCTGAATATAACAATTGAACATGGAAGTACTAATCTATGATCAGTCTCATCTCTCTTGTTTCTTCTCTGGCCATCTTTAAGCTGTGTGGACACTGAGCTTCAGTCCACAGCATTTACCCTGAGACGTTCACACTACCCGACCTTGCAAGTGAGCCAGTACCATCCTTTAGAGTTTCCTTGCCTGAGAAATTAATTATAATGTGGAAAATGTGGAAAAGGAAGAAGTTCAGGCTGCAGCAAGGAGTGGAAAAGCTTGGGGACAATATGGCCATTAATCACTTTTGCATTTCTAAAGAAAGAGCAGAGATTCAATGCTAATCTTCTCTCCAGTCCATGTAACCAGTGATAAATGTGGAAAACTCTTCAGGCAGCAGAAAAAATCTCAAAGGATCTTTCAAATCAGTGTCCCAGAGACAGTAGATTCTGCAGCTTAGCCAAGTTTCAACTTCTCCAAGAGGTGACTAGCAACATCAGATGGCTCAGTTTCTAATAATCAATTTCAGAAGTTTCAGCTAGATTTAGACATTTTTTGCAATAAGTATTCAAGTACAAGAGTAATACCTCAAATCTTATCATTGAAAGAGAAGTTGTGAAAAAAAGAATCAGTAAGAGGAATATGAAACCCTCTCTCTATTCCAGCACAGTATTATAACAATATTGTCAGAAAATGTTACTAGTAGCTGTAAATTAAATTCTATAATAAAGATATTTAGACATTAACAAATACTTGATTTTAATGTTCAAAGGACTTGAAAGAGATAAAGCTGTCCTTGCATTCTAGATGGGAAAATTAGAAGATGCAATAAAAATATGATATTGTGGCCAGTATATATAATGCTATAATATTTTGATACACTCTTTTTAAAAAAAAAGCATCTCACTACTGTCTTTATTTACGTGCCTAGTTATTTTTGGCTCCTATTTCAAGTTCTTGAGATGAAAACCTAGAATGTGTCTTTCAGTTTCACCTTATTTGAAGACAGTCACTTTCCTGAAAAATATGGAGCAGTTCAACTGATTTTAAAAGAGTAACTTGTATTAAATTGGATTAAAGTTCACAGGATAAGATTATATTCGGGAAAAGAAAGGTAGTCTTTTTCTTTAAAATTCTCATGGGACTCTCACAGATTTGCTCTAAGTTCATTCCCGTAATATATACAACAGCTGTTATTGATATTTCTATTCTAAGTAATGATGCCCATGAAGCTACCATAGATTAGGTCTCTTTTCAGGAAAAAAAAAAATCCATATAAATTCTTCTTAGGACTTATTTCATATTAACAGATACCTGAAAATGCACATATTTCAACCATGATTCCTCTAATTCATCACAGCCCTGGCATACACAACAATTGTATGAAAGCATACAAACAATTTTTAACAACTTTTCTAATGGCGTATTTATTACACACTCAAATATTAAATTTTAGTAGTTGAAAGGAACAAGGCACAAGTTTTCATTAAAACCCATCTTTTCGAATGGCATGTAATGAACAAGTCAT
This sequence comes from Sinosuthora webbiana, assembly GCA_013397395.1. Taxonomy (NCBI): domain Eukaryota; kingdom Metazoa; phylum Chordata; class Aves; order Passeriformes; family Sylviidae; genus Sinosuthora; species Sinosuthora webbiana. The sequence goes on from VXBN01016569.1 coordinate 473,813, forward strand.
ACTTTTAGCTGTGACATTATTTTTCAAAAGTATTTGTTGTGCTCTTTAAAGCAGTAAACCAACATAAACCCACTCTTGCCAGTAAGTTTTAACTCAATTACAGTTAATGTTTGATAATGTTCAGATTAAGTCCTTGTGTGATGTTCTTTTTAAACTTGATATTCTGAAAATTCTTTTTTGATAAGTCTACAGAGAATCTCTATACTACTTCTGTTGACAGAGAACACCATAAAACCATAGTTCACAGTTCAATAGATGGCAAGCAGAGAATGTCAAAGTCTAAAAAAAAATTCAGAAACTAGAAAAAACAAGAATAATATCTTCTGTGTTTAAAAAGTGATTTTTTGATTACAGTATGAATGAATATGAAATTTACACAAAATATTATTTACATTTTCTGAGGCTGAAAAATATTTGGTTAAAATATTTGCTTATTTTTTCTTCTTCCAAGGAATATTTGTGGGGGGAAAAAAATGACATTTGTGTGTATGTAGATTCAGATGAGTCTTCCTTGTTCCTCTTTTCCAGGTTAGGATAACCAGAATGCACACCATTCCTCCTATGGTTATCACACTGCTGACAACATAGACATCACTTTAGGATGGCAGACTTCACACTCAGATACTGATCTGTGTGTCACCAACACTGCCACAGATAGCTTTTTCAGACATCCTCACTAAGACACCTCAGATCACCAAAGTTCAAGAATAAGCTTCAAAACAGCCTGAGAATATGAAATATTGACACCAATTATCATAGTGAAGAGTTCTCAAATAACTACAGATTGAAAGGTGTTTGCAAAGGAATGTTTTAATCAATGCATCTGTAAACACTTTAGTCTCTTCTCAGCTTAGGTGAGGAGATATACCTTGGTAAATACATTGCTGCTGTGTTCATAGTGCACTGTTGGGATGGCAAGACTGATGCTTTCACTTTTTTTAAAAAAAGTGTATAAAAATATTACAACACCTTTTTCATCAAAAGGAAGTTGGCTGTTGAATCAAATAATGTTTTGTTAGGTTTATTCTTAATGGAATTGCATAATACAAGAATTTGGTGTTCATTAAGTGTCTGAGAGTTTTATTTCTTCAGGATGCCCTGATGAAAAAGTCAAGACACAGAAATGACTATCAAAAATGGACAAAGGTGGGTCATTCTTTATAAAGATAAATAGGATATATAGAGAAAAATATCTCTCTCCTATGTGTTAAAACAACACTGTAAAAATACACTATACAGCACTATACGAATATTCACAATATTCTCTCATTTTAACAGTATTTTCAAGTACTGGAAGATATGGAACATGCTATGCCAAGGACCTTAAAAATCAATAGCTGCTTCCAAATGTACTATGAAACTAACATTATATATTACGTCAAAATCAAGGTTAGAAAATCCAATTTTCTAAAAAAAAAAAAAAAAA
>VXBN01016569.1:475291-513611 GCA_013397395.1 Sinosuthora webbiana
CAAAAAAAAAACTTAACTAGAGTGCTTAAGGAAAAAAAAAGAACCAGTTGCTGTTAACATGTCACTGAATATCACACAGTCTATGACAACCTTACGTTAAACTATGGCACATATTCCTCTTGCAAGCTTTAGGCTGTAGCTGTAACTTGTTAAATTGGTGTGATACTAATAGAAGTTATAATCCTTAGATTCATGAACAGAAATAATGAAAACAAATGTGTCAATTGTTGCCATTTAAATGCAGTAAACAATGTTTAAATAGGTTCAGAATGGATTTCCTATTTTAGGAAAAACATAATATAGACGAAATTAAACGATTCATAGAATTCTTTATTAAAACATAGTGGGACGAGGAATTATCAAATTAAATATATGAAAAGAAAATACTGGAAATCGATCCAAAAATATATCCTCCTATGTGCCAATTGAAATCTGGAAGGAAACTTTAACTGGATGATTAATATATAGAAATGGCATTAAATAATATTAATAAAAAAAGATTATGAAGAAATATAGCAAGTTCCAATTCAAATAAACCTCTGAAAAATACTAAGATTAAAAATAATGGACAGAGAAAAATAACATTTACTTGGCAATTGTGAGCACAGTCTTTCTCATACACTTATGGTAGTTCTACCTCAAAAATATATTTTCATTCCTCAAAGAGGAATATAAACTTTTGTGCGAGTGAAATGAAACTTTCTTTATAAACTTTTGTGTTTATAGGGAAAACCTAGCAGATATGGTCTATTTAAGTGTCCAAAAGTCATTTAATAGCCCTTTGTTATAGGTCATTATGGAAACTGAGCACTTATTAAATGAGAACACAGTTTTTGCATTGTTTTATAAGTTTTTATCATGGAGGAAAATTACCATCAAAGTTGTGTACACACCTATTCTGGGATACTTGCTATTTATCCTGTTCTGAAAAAATTTGAAGTGTAAGCATGGCAGAAGGTTTCCATTCCCTGGAAAAGGTTCTTCATAACCATAAGGAATAAGTATGTAAGCACAGAGCAGTAACAATATATGCCTTCTTTGAACAGGCTGGTATATAATAATACTTGAACTAACCCATTTTTTTATTTTTTGATCAGATGAGCTTTTAAACTGCCATTGTTATTCACATGTTTCTCTTGGAATGCATGGAAAATAAACTCCAGTATTACACAACAGGTATATGAAGGAAAGAGTTCATAGTGATCTCCTCTAAGTGTCACAGTTACTGTGCTGCTGAGGGTCTGAGCATTAATGATAAAAAATTCCCTCTGCTACCATATTGAAATTATATTCAAACTTCTTTTATTGTGACCCTCCATGACCTTTTATATTACCTCTTTTTTTCTTTTTTTTTAATATCTCAGTTTCTCTGTCCCACTATTCTCACTGAATATTCCTGTCTATTCTACAGAGGATCAATTTTTAAATTTTTTTTCAGTACATCTTTTTCTGAAAAATAACCCAAATCCCAGATTAAGAAGTACATGTACTGTAGAAACACATGCCAAAAAACCTCTAATTGTTTCCTCAATTTCCTGACAGTACTGAAAGCCTAGAACTGTGCAGGTACAAAATGAGAATAACAGAGCTAGTAAAAAGAGTAATTACAGCTGTTGTATTTGGCCACTATTAAGGTCATAGTTCCAAGAACATCAGCAGTGGACAACAATTTATAGATTTGTCTGCAGTCTTCATTTCTCTGTTTTACTTAAGCTTTATGAGAAAATACAACACAAATAAGGCTTAACAAAGCATACCAGTAATCCACCTGGGTCTGGAAAAGTAATAAGTTCTAGCAACATATTAATCTCGCAGAAGAAAAAAAAAAAGAAACTAATAAGAAATAAAGAGTATCTGTGAAGTTCAGCCACTTACCCTGACATTTTTAGTTTATACTATACATTCTTTAGCAATATTGTTTGATTGGACTTTGTCATGCATTTGAGATTTCTTGCTGCCTCAATTTATAATCTTAAATAAATGTTTAATTCTGATGCAGTTGTCACTGTTGCCTACAAATTTTACCATAATTTATAAACAAGCTTTAAAAACTGACTTCCCATGCATATATCTGTGTTGACTCTCTTGTTATTCAGAATCCTAGTATATGTAGAAAAATGTGACTTTCAAGACAAAAAAGTGGTACTTCAGAGGCAGTGATTCAGAAATTGTGGAATTATTTCTTTATTTTTCTAGTATTATTTTAGGCCTTTTAACTATTGCAGTTAAAATGTGTAAACTTCTTTGAGCTTTTATTTTTATTTTGAGTAAATACTATGTCTAGTTTCTCAGACAGAGCCTGATACTATCAGTAGACATCTCATCATTGACTCCTGGGTCCAGAAATGAGATTGCCTTTCCTTCAGGATACCTTGGACTGAAATAGTGTCTCACAAACAAGCTGGACTTCAATTTCAAGTGAGTTCTTTTCCTTCAAACTTATTTTACTCTTGATGTGTTCTGCCAAGTTGGGTACCATGTCTGTGCTCTGGAAAGTTGCTTGACTACTCTTCAGTGTGGCAAGAGCAAAGTATTTTGTCCACATTTGCTGCTCCTTGCCATTCCTATCCAGAGCATTCCTAGGCTGTGTTTCTGCTGCTCATCTTGAAAGGATGCTGCTTTGGTACCTGTGGTACTGCTCCTCCCTCTCACCCCAACCGAAGCCAAGCCCTGTTCTGGCAGCACAAAGTTATGCTGCAACATCTGACAGAATTAGTCTCCTGAATTCTCAATTAGGTCATTAGGATACAGCTATCCAGCAAGCCAGCTGTATTCAACAAAATTTGATTTAAGACTAATCAGATGTTTCAATTTTGATCTTTAAATGAGGTGAAATTCTTATCTGTAATTGGACCTTAAAAACTGTTTTTGTGTGCCAGTCAGAATTTTTAAATACTTATGAAATTCAGAAGAGTTAGGTCAGCATTTACCTAAATTGAGTAAAATTGAGGCAGAATTACACAATTGCAATACACTTTTATCTTCCCAAATTACCCTCCCAGGTGGTTACAAGTACAGATATACTCAAACTAGTTCATTTCAAGCTTCAAATTAGGGGGCAGTCAACTGGTGCTCAACCTAAACTGAAAAAATGCACTTCTGCAGGATGATTTATTCAACTTTGAGCTCTGCTCTGCTGTGAAATCAGCAGTTCAGAACCAAGGAGACAAGTTCAAAGAGGCAGATGCTGCAGAGGGGTAAGCAGAAATCCTAGGTAGGGGGTTGCACTGGCAATCTTGCAGGGACCCTTGCTCTGTCTTGTTCTTGATCTTTCCATGCACAGGCTATAAATGCCCGACTGCCAGATGTGTACCTCAGGGTTTCCCTATCCCACACCTTGACAAAACCTGACAGGGGTGAGTTGCACATACATCTGCTTCTGTTCCCAGTTTTCCAGTAGTTTAGATGCAGTGTCTTGCAGTCAGTGGGTGAGGTCTGGATGAGCAGCAGAGAGTCTTGCTGGTCAGATGGAATGACCTTTATCATTCATGCTGGGCTGTGTGGGGCTGCTGCCCGAGCGTGGTGCTGCACCCACAGGCACAGGGGATGGCCAGACCTCTCCAGACTCTTGGTAATACCTCCTCTCACAGCAATTTCTCTGGACAAGAATCACTTCTGCTCTCACCTTCCCACACACCTTCCCAGCTAGACCCACCTGTTGCTGAGACATTGACTGAGCACCTTTCACAGCAGTTTCCAAAGTGGGTATCTGCCCTACTTCTTCAAAATTTGCTTTCTTCACAAGCCCTCAATACGAAGTTTAAACATTCATGTATTTTCTGTGTTGTCTTTGGTCTTGCAGTAGCAAGTTTATTTCCTTATAACACTCATAGTTGAATTAGGTGCTAAGGGGGAAAGAAAAAGAAAAAGGGAAAATAGAACAGGATATCTTATTTCCCTTCTAAACACTAAGAAATCTTCCCCATATCAACAATTAGGGGACTTCGTGAGATAGTTTCAGAGCTGATTTAGAACTGCACAATGCTCTGTCTGTCTGAACTTAAAAATTAATCTGATCTGGGTTTTTTGCTTCCCTGTTAGATGAGCTTCTCCTGTACTAATGTTTACAGGAAGTAAACTTGAAGTTTCCCTAATAGCTCCCGATGACTTGGAATGTTAAACTACTGACTGCAAAGATTTGCACGAAGATGCCACAAATTAAATCAAATGGGTTGTTAACCACTGTACCCAGAATACTTTCTTAGTGCACTGCCTCAAAGACAATTTCAGACTCCAAAAGCAGATCTGACTTATTTCACAGACACAGCTGCAAATGAATGCATTTTTACCTTGTGCAAATGTGCCAGAGAATATTAACATTAACCTTTGAACTTAACTCATAAATATGATCAAAAAGAACCTATATTAATTATTCCCCAGATAGGATGGTAGTTATGGCTCAGTTGTCATAGGATAGATTTAAATACACTAAAATACTCTTTTCTATCTTTCTTGAAATTTCAAGGTTACCCCAATAAGTTTGTTTAAGACATTATAATATATAGCAAGAATGTTGATATGTAATGTTTTCTATCATTTCTTTCAAGGTCAGAACAATTCCTCATTATATGTTTGCATATTGCACTATACAAACAAGGCCTGATTTCAATTACACTTGCTAGTCACTACTCTAATTACGCACAATGGAATCAGGTAAAACACATGTTTTTGGAGTTTCTATGGGTTTCATTAATGTTATACATTAAATATTTATATGAGTTCCTTTCCATATCCACATAGGTAACAACACCATAAATGAATACCATATGACTCACCAAATCTTTTCACTAATTGCCGTAGTATAATATCCCAAATTCTGCCTGTTTCCAGGTGAATCTTCGTGCTGGAATATACTTGTCATTCACAAGGACTGAGCATGTGGACGGCTTGGGTGTCTCTTATGTGGGACATCAGTTTTACTGAACTGATACATATTTAGGAAGTTACATTGTACTGATTTTTCACAGGACCAGAGGTCTTCAATATTTAGCCCTCAGAGGTAGTCTAGGACTTGATGGAAATTAATCAAGTGTAATTGGGCTCCTAGTCCCACGAGAAGCTGTGCCCAAGTGTTTAAGCTACTCCTGAGGACAGATGTTTAAGGGATTGTAAAAATGAATAAATAAAATAAAAGCCTATTATTGTCTCCTTCACTTAAAAAGCTATATACTATTTTGAACCTTTTCTCCAGAAAGTAAATAATCTGGGCTTAGTTCCTGTTTCAGGCTAAGGATACTCAGATCTCCCACCTACCTGAATTAGGGATTGCATTAATTTAGAAAGATAACTACTGGAAAAGAAAACAAAAACAAAAACAAAACAAAACAAAAACAACAACCAAAAAGCAGAACCTAACACCACACAAACCCTCGATCAACCCAAGCCCCACAGTTCTGGTGGCAGAAGCCACACTCAGCCAGCCTTGTACCTGAGATGAACACTACAACCAAGCTCTGGCTTCTGGATGCCCCAGCTCTGGTGAGGGTGCCCTAACTGGATGGGCCATCATAACCCATCCTGCACGCTGGTCCTCTATCAGCAGCTCTCTAGTACTGACCATGAGAGTATATATTTACATATACATTTCCCTCTCTTTTGTAATTTGCAAGGACCCTTTTGTTCTGTGAATTTTTAATTGCAGCACATAATATCACGTATATTGGCAATGTTATTTCAAATTGAGTTTGATCTAGATGTTTTAATTTAGATCTAGGCAGATTTAGGTGAGTGCTAGGGAAACCAGTTTTTAGGCCAGGCAGCCCTGCTAGTGCATATAGAGAGCTGCAGGCACAGGAGGACTCACTTGCCAGAGGGTTTCCCGTGTCAGGGAGCCACTATGGAAAGTTTCTCTACATCATATTTTCAATGGAAAAGCCTAAAACCATTTTGCATTTGACCATAAGTCACAAAGATATTATTACCAGAGTTACTGTACTAGACTCAGAGGTGTTCTCTGTATGAAAAAACAGTGCTTTTATTTCTCCTCTGGAATGCACATATGATTGCCTTTATTCAGTATGGTGTCTTTATGCTAGTGCAGCATATTTTTTCATTCTTATTTACTCCCAGATGCTTTGTTAATTAACTTTTCTTTAGAACTTATGAAAAACATTCTCCATATTTGCTGAGTCTTTAAGTACGAGGGTTCTCTTTTCCTTTGCCAAAGTATTCATAGCTTAACAGGTTTGAAATAACCAAGTCATAGTGGTAGCATATGGTGGAGTATATGATATGTTTGGTACACAATGCAAATAGCAATAAAAAACTATCGTTTGAAAGCTGACAACAAATAAATAGCTTGTTTTACTAGAAATTCTCATCCTTAGTAATCTGCTTAAGACACCAAGAAACCAAGTTAACTTTTTAATCTCATCTCTCTAAATGCTTGTACTTCATATTTTGATGTTCTTTTTCTGTATGGCCTTGCTAGAAAATATATTTAAAGTCAGATACACATAATTGTAGCTGAAAGTCTTTTTAAATGTTTTAAACCACTGGATGTTATACTGTGAACAACTCTATTTTCTGGATTTTGAAACCAGTCTGACTTTTAGATGCATAATATGAATGGAAGTGTATACTAATTTACATGTAATTAGCATTGACATTTTATAAGGCTGATACAGTTTTATGCCTCTTTTGGTTGTCTGTTATAAACAATCTTATAAAGAGAGCATTCTGACATAGCACAGAACATGCTGTGCTCCTGGTTTTCACAAAACACATAACTATATTTTGCAATGAATCTACTGCCATCAAAGAAGCACGAACAGAAACAGCCACTGCTTTGCTTTACTTCTGCTGGGGCTTTGTACTTCTATCATATGTTGCCCTTTATCCTTTTTCTCATTTAGACTTGGATGAAATGAATACCAAATGCCACTAAATACGAGTGGAAACCTTTCACATTTATTCTGAAGTGGCTACAAAGGGTACTGAACAGTAGAGAATCAGACTGAGATTAAGCTTCTGTTTAACTTGCTATATAAATTCAAATGAAGTATAACTTTTTGAATTGAGAGTGAAAAGGACATTAAAATGGACTTCAAAGAGGGAAAAAGTGAAGAAAAGTTAACTCCCAACTGGAATTTCTGTTACGGCAATCGGTCTTTCTCACTGTGAATCACACCATGAGCATATGTCTCTCAGAAGAGCCCTGCTGATTGCTATGGAGCTGTAAGATTTGCATCAGCTTAGGATGTAACCCAGTATTTCAGTGTAGTATCTGCTAACAATTAGCCATGAATTATTTTACACAAACAAAGCCAAAGACATATTATTTTCATTTCCTCCATAAAGCTCCTTTTGCTTGCCTAATAACAGATGCCATGTATTTCCCCTGCCAAAATTGATGTTATATTGGCAACAGAGCAGGGAATCACACATTCAAATTTTATGTAAAAACACTACTTTAATTAACATCTGGCCACTCCCAGAGACAAAATACTAGACAATATGGATCTCAAGCCAGACTTAGTATGGCAATCCCTACATTTCTAAATACTTCTCTTCATTCTTTGTATTTCACAAGTATACTGAGGACTGTTTGCAATTAATTTTTGTGGTCCACAAAACTAAAACTTGTCCAGTACAGCTAGAGTTCAGCTAAAAGTCTGTTTGCTTTCTTCTAACTTTTAATGGCCACCAGAATAAAATGTAAAAAATGCAGTTCTGTGCAGAATGATTAAACACCCAATACATGCAAGAGAGGAAAAAAGGAGGGTACACAATTCTATCCACAACTGAGGTCAAATAACAAACACCTGGTTAAGACAGGGAAATAGAGTGTCTCTTGTGATTTCTTCCTTTACACCAGAAAAATGCTGAGGCCTGTCTCAGGCACACTGACACCAGCCAACCTGGCTATTAGCATAACTGTTATAGTGAAATCATAAGTCTCTTGTGTTTCCTTCTTTTCCAGCCATAAAAAGGTGAGGCTTGTCTCACACTTACATCAAACACTACATTTAAATATTCTAGTTTATTTTCTCTTTAGGGAAATCACCCACCAGGGTCACCAGGCTAATTGCAGCCCACTCTAAATCATTGGAAAGGGGAAGAAAGTAGGAGTGAGAGAGGGAAAACAGAACATTTGTTAGTGACATTTCTCAGCTTTGTAATTTATTTTCCCCTAAGACCGCAATGAGCTTCCCAGCATCTTAGAAAGGATGATTCCCTGTCCCCTGAGCTCCCATTTCCAAAAACTTGTGCCAAGTTTTTCTAAAGAAGTTTAGCAAATTCTCTTTCCCTTTTATCCCTGCAGTTCATTTATTCTGCCTTTCTTTTCTTCCAAGTGGTGTCTCTCTGTCTGGTCCATGAAAGCCTCCCCTCCCACCTTTTGGCAGTGGGAGCATAGTAACTGAGTGACACTCTATCAATAATCATGCTGGCTGCTAGAGGAAGACCTTGCTTTTTTCTTCCCAGCTGGCAATAGTAGGAATGCACCCAAAGAGTCTACATCTGACTTGAAGTTTATGCGAGATACTGCAAGAAACTAATCTAAGCTAAATAAAAACTTAGATTGTTCAACTGAGCATTTCCTTACAGCATCTGCCATTTTTACTGAACCCAGGCATTAAAACAGCATTGCACCAAACTGTTCTCAATTCCTAAATGGCCTGGGTGAAAACAAATTTTCTAAAAACACACACTGATTACCATCATAACAATTGTAATCACAGTTTTCACTTTTTCTTACAGAAAATTACTAATTATTGTCTTGGTCTAGAAACACAAATTACCCTTGAGTTCAGCATCTTTCAATCACCTAGAAATGTATCAACCTTAAGCTGTATCATAGTCCTTTTTTCAGGTCCCACCCTCAATCATTCTGCTGCTGGGAGAACTAACCAACAGCTACTTCTCCTTTGTAGGTCACAGCATCACAGTCTGTCTTGAGGCTGTGAATCAACATCTCATTGTCGAAAGAGACAAGAGACCAGCCCACAAACCAAAGCAGAAGATTATGCTGTTATTTGGAATGATGAGCTTCCCAATAATTGCAGTTGGATTTAAACATATGATCCATTAAATACACATTCTTTAACATAGAGTACCCTTTGATGTTTAACTGGAGGGGATTTTTATGACTGAAATATGACATAATGCATAAGGGTAATCTACAAAAATGAAAAATGGCATAAACTTAACAAAGAAAAGAATGTAGGAAATCTGAACCCACTGTGAGTCTGGATTCACTGGTTGTTACTATGCTCTGTTTGCACAATCAGGCTAAGATAAAAGCAGAGTTGAATGCTCTTCAGACTTAAAAGATTTGTTCCTCATTTAAAGAAAGAATGATGCAAAGTGAGAGATTTTTCTCATGAGTAATCTCTGTAGAGGTTTTACTTCTTTGAAGCCAGACAGCAACGACCTTCATGCTATCAGCTTTCTCTAGAATAATGGTAATACACATTACACCCTGCTTTTGAATTTGCCTTCTGATGCATTTCTGACCTGTCTGCCAAATACCTGTGCCCCAGACAATGCATGTGTATTTGGGGGTTCTTTTAGATAGGCAATTCCAATGTTTCTACAATGTTCTGGAAGAGATTTTAGGTGTGTGGTTGTAAATCATGTTTTGCCGCTTAGACCCACATTCAGAGAATGGTTAATGGCCTGTCTCATTTTGCAGAGAAGATATAGGCTTTCTCCCTTCAAGATCTGAGAAAAATCCAATTAATTGAAGTATTTTCTTATTCTCAATCATGTGACTTTTATATTTTCGGAAATTCCTACCCCAGGTCTTTTTCCCCAAGGCAACATGATCTAGAAAGTTTATTCCAGATGTCTGCCACACTTCAATGAGCTTAAATCCCTTTATTGGTCTGTTACACAACCTGACTCCAAAACAGCTCTCTCTGTAGTTGCTGTTTATAGGTAGGTCAGAGAAGTTCTGGTTCCTGCTTTTTTGCATCTTCAAGTGGCAGGTGCCATCTCACTGCTACAGACTGCTCAAGGGTAATTGTCTGCAGATTGTTTTACCCATCTAGACCATGTCTTGATGACACAGAGCTTCATTCTCCTCAGAAGAGGGGTGGTCGACTCGCACCTCAGAAGCTGTGTGACCCCATTTTCTTGAATGCAAATTAGAATCTAATACAATAAATTGCAACATTTTAAATAAAATGGCACCATACAGAAAAAAAAGGCCTCCCCTTTAGTATATTTCAAACTTTTATATCAGAAGTGCCCATTTTTACTTCCAATAACACTATACTTCAATTTTCATTACCTTCAGCTTTGTTTTGAAAATGATGCTAAAGTTAATATATTCCAATACATTTTATCATTAATTCATTAAAATCGTTATATGTACAATTGCTACAAATAACTTCCCTGAATTATGAGTACTATAAAGAAAAGGCAATTTTTTTTTCACTCCAGCACATTTTGTAAACCGCAAGTAAGTAAGCAAGCAAAATTATGGCAATAGTAAGAAAAAAAACATAATTAAATTGACTTGAGTTTGAAGCTTAACCTTAGTGGAATTGATATTTAACAAGTTTCTGTAATCTGACCAAGTGTGTTTATACAATACTCTTTCAAATGTTGTATTTAAATTAATAATAATAAATTATGTACATAAATTCTGTAAATTCAGTGACAATTACAGAAGATGGATTAGGACATAGACCTGAATTCCATTTCTTATGCATATTTCTGAACCACACAAACATGTGAGTGCATATACACATATGTGCACACACATGCAAAATCTCAGTATGTAACATTCCTCACATAAATTATTCATACCCAGCCTTTTGTCAAGACTCAACCCTTCAGTAGTGCTTTATGATGTCTTGTAAAGTTAACTTTTTATTCAGAGATACAGCTTAATCTGGTTACACAAACGATGCCTGCTGAAATCCCTGAATATCAGAATGAATTCCTGGTATATCTTTTCATACATATTGCTTCCTTTTCCTTGATAATTTCAGTAAGGTTTACATTCATTACTTTTCATTTATTTTTCTTATTATTTTTAACCTTTACACCCTTAAACATTCTGTGGTAAACATTGACATACATGAGATCAAGTAATTCAAATCTTTTGCCTGTATCATGGAAAAAAAATGCAACCCACCTTTCTAACACTTTTATGAGAGACATTTGAATATTCACTGAAGAATACCTTCCCAATCATGAAAATTTTCATTCAGTATGTCCTATCAGTTTTACCCTTAATAAATCTTAAAAAAACACCTCTTATTCTCCTGTGGATGTGAAAATGGAGTGAAACTTTCTCATTTCTCTTCATGAAAGTTAAACTCTACTTGCAGTCATGATGTTTTTCCATTAGCATTCTCTTTTGCATTTTGCAGGCTTCTGCATTTGGCTGTCCTTATAGCTGATCAGACCATATGCATCCTAAAAAACCTTTTATGATGTTTTAGTCAGTTATTCTGGATTGCTGATGAACTGTGACCATTGCATTCACTGCCATGAAGTTCTCAATCCATGCAGGGATACACTTTGCCTACATAAAAACATAATTGTGTTGTGTCTCATGATGACCTTGTCAGCTCTGTACCTGTTATACCTGTTATATTTTAAATAATAAAAACCCAATAATGTCCTTTTAGAGGAAGCTGATGGAACAGATCATCCTAAGTGCCATCATATACCTTTGCAGGACAACCAGGGAATCGGGTCCAGACAACACAGGGTTACAAAAGGCGGGTACTGTTTAACCAACTTGATCTCTTTCCTGTGACAAAGTGACCCACTCTGTGGATGAGGAAAAAAGCTGTGGACATTGTCTAACTACACTTCAGTAAAACACCTGACACAATCTTCCACATCCTGGAGAAAGTGGCTGCTCATGGCTTGGACAGATGTGCTCTTCACTGGGTGAAAACACTGGGTGGGTGGCTGGGCTGAGAGTATAGTGGTGGATGGAAGTAAATCCAGTCTGAGGCCAGTGATTGGTGCTGTACCCCAGGGCTCAGTCCTGTTTAATATCTTCATCAATTATTTGGTCAAGGGGATCATCCTCAGTAAGTCTGCAGATTACACCAAGTTAGGTGGAAGTGTTGATCCACTGGAGGGCAGGGAGGATCCAGCGGAGGGACCTGGACAGGCTGGGTCAATAGTAAGAGTACAGCAGCATAAGGATCAGGAAAGCAGAGTAACAGGTCCTTCTGAGTTACAACCCCATGCAACATTTCAGGCTTGGAGAACAGTGGCTTGAGAGCTGCTCAGCTGAAAGGTATTTGGGGGTACTGTCTAAAAGCTAGCAAGATATGAGCCAGTGGGCAAGGTGGGCAAGCCCAGGTGGGCAAGAAACCCAATGGCATCTTGGCCTGTATCAAGAATGCTGTAGCCATCAGGACTAGGGAAGTGATTGTCTCACTGTATTCAGCATTATTGAGGCTACGCCTTGCAAGTTGAGTCCTTTCTGAGCCCCTCACTTCAAAAAATATATTGAGGTGCTGGAGCATATTCAGAGAAGGGCAATGAAGCTGGTTAAGGACCTAGAAAACTTGTCCCCTGAGGATCAGCTAAGGGAACTGGGTAGTTTGGTCTGGAGAAGAGGAGGGGAGACCTCATTTCTTTCTACAGTTACCTGAAAGGAGGTTGTAGTGGCATGGGGGTTGGTCTCTTCTGTTATGTCTCAAAGGAAAGAACAAGAGGAAATGGCCTTAAGTTGTGCCATGGAAGGTTCTTATTGGATATTAGAAAAACAGCTTTCACTGAAAGAGTGTTTAGGCATTGGAATAATTTGCCAGGGAGGTGTTGGAGTGACTTGCTCTGGAAATGTTCAAGAGGCATCTGGATGTGGCACTTTGGGAGATGGTTTAGGGGCGATTATGGTGATGCTGGGTTAATGGTTGAATTAGGCGATCTTGAAGGTCTCTTCCTACTTGATGACTATGTGATTCTGTGTTTCTGTGATTCTGTGATAGTGTTAAGACTGCAGTAAGTATATTCTATTACATTTGGAATGAACTGAGTGTGTAAGTAATATTTGCAGCATTTCTTTTGATAGACTACATTAAACTGAAAAAACATTTCAATTTATTTCAATTTTTTTAATGGTTGAAGCCGTTTCTTTGTTTAATTTGTTCATATGCTCTGGCTTTTTACTTTACAAGTCCTCTATAAATGCAAATTGTGTTTTTGTGAAGAACTGAGCAAAGAAAACTTTGTTGAAATGAATGAAAAGACCTTTCAGTGACTCAGTGTGCCTTCCAAATTTTTTTGCTGTGCTGGCCAGGTTTTCTGAAGAAATCTCTACCCCTACTTATCCACAAGAGTGTACCGTATAGCTTCAGATGAGAAAGTATTAGTGAACTTTATTGGGAGTTCATATCTTTTACCAGTTATTCAGCACTGTGTCTGAAACCATCTTTCTAGATCTTTCTCCAGCTTCTTAGCATTCACAAACAATGCAAGACCTAGAATGTGTTCTCAGGGCTGGACTTCTGCCCTAAATGTAAGTTGATAAAGATAGGAAAATCCATCAAAAGTTTTCAGAGGTAGCTATAGGGTAAAGAAATTGAGCTTGTTATCCAGTAGGATCTTCTGTTAAGAATTAGAAAACTGACTGCATCTTTCAGAATGGGAAAAATAATCACAATACAAATTAACATTCAAAGTGCTTCTACTACTGTAATTCAGTTTCTCACTGGACATAACCCTAAACTCACAAAATAGTTTGAGCTAGGAGGGATCTCAAAAGTCATCTCATCCAATCCCCCTGTAATGAGTGGGAACACCTTCAACAAGATAACATTGCTCAGAGCCCCATCCAAGCTGACCTTGAATGATTCCAGGGGAAAAGTGTTCCACCACCCTCATGGTAAAAAAAATCTTTCTTATTAAAAAAAAAAAAATATTTCTAATACCTAGTCTGAAATCTTCCATAATGTTCTGTCTCAAAACTGATAAATATGTAACAGTAATTTTCTTAAGCCTTTGAGGTCTGATGAGTAATGGATAGGTAAAGAGGAGACACATGGATTCCAGAAGTGAACCAAAACAATCTGGGGTAGTGATTTTTTTTTTTTTTGTACGTTTGCAAGCTTTCTGATCCAGGAGTGTCATCCCCTTTTGTAACAAGAAACACATCTCCTTAGGGATGGTTCCAATATTATCCAGTGATTTCAAAGTGATTAGTAGATATCCACTTCATTTGGCTTATTAATAATGACACCTTAGAGTATTCCTGCTAGAAGATGTCACTTCAGTTCCAAAGAATTCTAGGAATGTTATCTTCTTAATTTGAATTTTCCTGTCTCTGTCATATACAGTTCCAAAAATTACTTCCAATTGCTTGACCTCAGGAAAAAAAAAACAAAAAAAAACAAAAAAAAAAAAAAAAAAAAAAAAAAAAAAAAAAAAAAAAAAAAAAAAAAAAAAAAAAAAAAAAAAAAAAAAAAAAAAAAAAAGAAACAGAAGAATGTCATGCACAGTTTACTGCTCTGTTTTGTCATTACGTTCATTTTTTCCTCACATCTGTGTTGTTTCCCAAGGTGTCCAGAGCCAGCTGGATATACACTTGTTAAAATATATTCATCATTCTGTAAGTATTAACAATCATCAAGGTCCCAAGACAAAGCAGTATTTCTTCTGTATTGGCTAGCAGTTAAAAATTGCAAGGACCCAGACTGTAAAGAATGAGACACAAGGATAAAATTTACAAAAATATTCTCATTTGAGTCCAGACTTTAAAATTTTAGAGGGTACCAATAAAGTGCACATCACTGGAAGAGAAACAGTGTGCAATCAACCAAACACATACATATTTATCCCATGCCTAAATCCAAAACACATTATTGTACACCAGTGACATCCTCAGAAGGTCCCCAAATCCCAAAGTACCTGTGCACTGGAGTAGAAAGCCAGTCCTTCGTGGGATGGAATATTTAAATCACCTACCATTATGAAACTGATTAATAGGTCTCAAACAGGAGAATAGTCCTGCCAGTATCCATACAGAGACACAAAAAGACATAGACTCTTCCAAGTATGTTCCTGCCCTAAATCACCATATCTAGAGGAAAGAAAGGGAGAAACAAAGTTAGGTGCCTAAAATTAGGCTATGGAGATTACTCATAGCAATCAAAAGGAACTTAGCCTGAATATACAAACAAACATGGTGAAATTTCCAATTTAAGAAAAATTAGATTGGATGAAACTCAAAAACAAACAGTCTGGAATAATTTTATGATTGAATGTGTGCCTCTGCTCTTAAAATTGGCTGCTGAAACCAAATTCTGATGAAGAACATAAAAAAACTTCTAGCCCTGATTCTGTAATCCCTGCATTCTGTAAATTTTGCCTTTAAAATTAAAATGACAGGTGACAATGCAAAATATGGAAAAAGGCAGAAGAGGGTTAATTGGCTAAAGAAGAACAGAATTTGTAATAACTGTTCCTTAAAACTCCCCCAGCTCTCCTTTCAGTCTCCTTAATGAAATAATAAATGTAATTTTACAGGTGTGTAATAGCAAAAAATGTCAAAATTAAAATATCATCTAAAGCATCGTGTCTTATTCACAAGGAGACTTTTGGTGAAAAAAACTCTGGATTATAGGAGGGTAAGCAGGAAGAGTCAATAGGGTTTACAAATCCCAGTGTGTGGGATGATTCAGCATGGGTAATGAGTAAAATCTCTACCTCATTAAATAAAAAACTTCAAGGTGTAGTCTTTTATGGTGGCTGACGAAGGAAGAATAAGCCTATTGGACACATGTTTTCTTTGTACTCTGTATTTTTCTCATAGGCTCATGTGATGCTGTACTTTTTAACTATAGATAAATGTTTTAAGGGTTTTCCTAGCTGCTGAAAAGGCTTACATAGCAGGTTAGATTCTCTCCTAAAAACACACAAATATCCTTCACTCAAGGACACATATAGGTCATGGCAATCCTAGGCACATCTGCAGGCTGACTGGAGAAGTGATTGAGAGCAACCCTGTGGAGAAGAACTTGGGGATGATGGCTAATGAAAATTTCCACCCGACTGCAACTCCATGAGCTGGCAGTGTGCACTCACAGCCCAGAGAGCCTGAGCTGCGCCCAAGGCAATGTGGCCAACAGGCCAAAGGAGGTGATTCTCCTCCTCTACTCTGCTCTGATGAGAGCACACTTGGAGTTCTGCATCCAGCTCTGGTGCCCCCAATGTAGAAAGGACATGGAAGTGTTAGAGTAAGTCCTGAGGAGGGCCATGAAGCTGCTAAGAGGACTGGAGCACCTCCTCTACAAAGACAGGCTGAGAAAGCTGAAGCTGTTCAGCCTGGAGAAGGTCGTGTGAGACATCAAGGCACTTTCTAGTATCTGGAGGGGGCCAACTGGGAATCCAGAGAGGGATTCTCCATCAGGAACTATAGTGATAGAACAAAGAGTAATGGGTACAAATTGAAAATGGGGAAATTCAGGTTAGATATTAGGAAGAAATTTTTTACTGTGAGGGTGGTGAGGCACTGGAACAGGCTGCCCAGGGAGTGTTCAAGGCCAGGTTGGATAAGGCTTTGGGCAACCTGGTCAAGTGGGAAGTGTCCCTGCCCTTGGCAGAAGGGTTGGGACCAGATAATCTATAAAATCCCTTAAAACCTTTAACATTCTATGATTGTATGATTAGGCACCATTATCCTGGCACAGACTTAGCAAAAAGTGACCTTCCGAACAGGTGTTGGGTGAAGTAACTCCAAAATTACCTCTTAACTAGTTTTAGAGGCTACTAAACAAGTTCTTTCATAGGGATACAGAAAAGAAAGACACATAATTCACTGTTGGGCTGAGAGATGGGTTGATTTAAGGAGTTCCAAGTCTGTGGATCATGGAGAATATTTTCTGTAGATGGGATCAGAAAGATCTGATGTGCCTGTTAACATATATATACAGATTAGGGAGAGGATTGAAAAGTAATGTAACTTCCTATAAATAATTCCCAACACTGTGTATGACTGATTTTAGATGCTGTAGCTCTGAAGATTGGAAACATGTTGTTGGTTCTAGTCAAAATGCTGCCGGGAGGACCATCATCATCTCGGTGTGAAATCTAAACTTCTGTTATTCTACCCTTTATGCATATCTCATTTAATTCATCCTATGACGTAAAATTCCAATATTAATTTTACAAACATTTTTAATTTTCTTAGCTCATTAGAAAGCAATAATTAAAAAAAAAAAAAAAAAGGCTTTTGTAGTTCCTAGTGTCTTCCTGGAATTTATGTGGAGACTTCTATTTCTGCTAGCATCAGGCAGATCCCAGTGATCTGTGTTGTACAGCAGGTCTTCCTGTCTCTCTTCTCTCTCCATTTTTCCAGAGGCGTTTATAGATATTAAGACCAAACAATTTCCACATCTAGCTTCTGGAAGATACAGAGTCCGGGATTTTCATGTGGCTGAAAGTTCTATATGTTTCCAATGCCTTCTTTACCTCTTTTTCCAAGCCAAACCCAAGCTATTTTTTTCTTTGCACTTTGCCTTTTACATTTCTGTTTGCAGAGGGAAAGATACCGGGATTTAAAATGTCTTTATGCCTGCATTAAGTCCTCTCAGTTGCCAGTGGTTTTAGAGCAGTTTTGGAAACTTTGCTGTCTGTATTTGGGATGCTTTTCCAACATAATGCATGGAGACAGCCAAAGCTCTTTGACATAATGGATAGTAGGATGAAATTAAGAAGTGATTAATTACCATTTGTCAAAATAAAAGAAAAACAGGTCTTAAATGAAATGACAGGTTTAAAATGGAACATAGTTGCTGAATTCAGTGTCACAAGATACCATGTGGCTGAGACAGTGAATAGTTTCAAAGAGTAAAATCCTAAAATAATCTTCATAAGATATGGTGGTGTCTGGAATCACCAGCCCAAATAGAAAGTTTGTATCCTTGGGTTTGGAGGGTCTGAACCTCAGGCTGAAGCGTAACTCGGCGTGGAAGAAGAAAGAGTGACTCTCACGTGGGTTGATGGTAGATGTTTATTGCTCCAGAGAGAGAGCAGGAGAGTGAGTGTCTCTGGGGTTCAGGTTTCAGCTTTTGTATTAGGAGCATGGGGAGGGGCAAGGGTAAGCCATAACCAATACCAGGTAAGGAGGGAGTGACCAAGACAGAAGGACAATACACAGGAATCTGATACATGATACAGGGTTGAGATACCACAGGCTTTGCCATTCATGTTAGCCCTTCCGACCCAGAATGTTTCAGGTTTCTGGACAGGGAACCAGAATGGTTGGCACACCCACCACCAGGGAAAAACCAAAAGGGTCAGTATGGCAGGGGGTAATTTAGACTGCACTATTATTAATTAAATGCACCGCAACAATAAGAGGCATCCAAATAGAGTAAGCAGAATGTCACCTCTACTTCGGAAGTTTTTAATCTGTAATAACCAGAAGCTAGGTTATATGACTTGTTGAACAGAGTCAGGAATTCAGGGTACTGAGCTAATGGAGCTTCAATCTGACCCAGGTAGACCAGATTCCTCTTCTTACTTTGCATGCTGCAATGTAAGCAAGCAGTGTATTCTTCTTTTAATAGAGCCACTGTGACGGGCACTGATCTTTAGCTAAACAAGTCTGCTTTTACCCTGAAAAATGCTTAATGCCTATATCAAATCAAGAATGTGCTGTGTAGAAGTACAGTTTGTAGCTGGCACTCAATACCTCTATCTGTGTGGTACTATTAGCAGCCAACTCACATTTTTGGACTGCCTTCAGAGTCTTCTGTTTGCAAGCTGTGAACACTTTGCACTTTGCAGGGCCATCAGAAGACAATTCTGTAGGCTTCTACATTTATTTAGAGCAATTTAGGTTTACTAATTTTTTTAAAGTACCCTCACCTTATTTCCATATTTATTGCAAAACATCTCCTCTGCAGCTGATTAAAGTTTCTGAATCCTCTTTTTTATCTGCCTGTTATATCAGTAATTTCTTGTACGGGCTTTTTGCTCTGCTGTCTCACATATTTTTAAGTAAGCATATGTTGTTCTGAGTAGGACATGAAATGTTTCTGCACTATGACCTCTGCTGTCAATCCACAGCTATGGTAAGAGCAATCTCTTATTTTCTAATCTAAAAATCAAGGGTCCCTTTCTTTGTTCACAGTATACCAAGAAAAAAACCCAAAATGGAATAAATTTCAAGTGTTTCACTGAATAAGCCATTACCTTGAATAAGGCTTTTGTAATGCCAATGCACTGTGACTCATGTAATTCAGATGTGAAGCTAATATGCTGTTGAAAATGTACTCACTGTTGAGATGATTCCTAAACAGGGAGGCAGAGAAGTGATTATTAGATAGGACAAGACATGAGCTGAATTACTGAAATGTGCGATAAAGAAATCTAAGCCTCTACAATTTGCCTGTCAAAAATGAAGCTTTTAATCAATTTAATCAGTGTAACAATATATTAGCTCAGCAGCCTGAAATCTCAGCATGTAATTTTAACTATAAAGAACATTCTACAAACACTATAAAGCTCCAAAGTGCTCTTTAAAAAGTCTCTAAAACATAAACAAGATTTTTAATAGCCTGTGTCAGCAGGACTAGAACAAATCACAGGAATGTAATGAAAAAGATTTTTCTATTTCCTCTAAAAAAGAATTCTACAGCCCTTGTTAGATAATTTGACTACACCCTCATTCTTCTGTGGAGGCAAAATATAACCTTGATTTGTCATCTTCTCGCTAAAATCTCACTATTTTCATGCCTCATGGAAGTACTTATACTAATCTTCATTAGTTCTTTCAGGGTACTGAAATCATTCATTCTTAATTTCAACAGTATCCTGGCATATATACTAAAACACAAAGGAATGTTATAAAACAGTATTAAGGGCAGTAAAAAAAATTCACCTTCCAACTGCACTGAAGTGCAGAATAAATTTTCATAAGAAAGAATTACTGTGTATTAT
Organism: Sinosuthora webbiana; assembly: GCA_013397395.1. NCBI lineage: Eukaryota > Metazoa > Chordata > Aves > Passeriformes > Sylviidae > Sinosuthora > Sinosuthora webbiana. The sequence continues at coordinate 495,155 of VXBN01016569.1, forward strand.
CCATAAGATGAAAGAACATGAAATCATAATTTATATTATTTTGTTGTTTTAAAATATTTCAGTGAAGGAATTACTGTAATTAACTTTCCCTCATGTTTTCAGTTTGCCAGTGTCTCACTTGAAAAATGCCTCCCCAAGCCTCCCACATGCACACTAGTCACCATGTATTTGAAAGTGAAGAAAGCTAAAGGATCAGACACGTATACAAAATGGCTTGAGACAATAAATGGCATATATAAACACATTTTTCTGTGTGACAGATGAAATCTTGCAGTAGTATTTTAATGCCCTATGGTCTGCAAAGTGAGCTTTGGGTTCATTTGCCTATCATAAATATACAGTTTTCTGTGTCCAGGAGACTGTGCAAACTATTTTCTGTTCTTCCACCTTCCAATACAATTTTTTTTACCCACAATTATGAGAAAGGATGTCTTTGGCTTTAAACTTGTGTGGTGACTTCTCTCTTTTGGAAGTTAAACAAGGGAGCAGTGACAGAACCTTCCGCAGGAATGGAAGTGTTCTGAGAATTGCTCTTCTATCAAGTTGAGTGTGAGAAGAGCCTGATGAAAACTAGCCCCCAAAGAAAAGTATTTGTATCTTTGTTCTGTAAAAGGAGAAAATTAATTCTCAGTTCCCAAAGAAGGAGACAGCATGTGCAAAAGGGCAGCAGCTGCACCATCACATTTAAACCTTAGAATTTCATCCAACTGGAGAAACAGATGTGAATTTGGAGTAAATGTAAGGACACTTCCTCCTCAGTGCACTAGTAATAGGGACAAAAGGAAGCAGTGGATTAAATCCCAGGACTGCCATTTATGCTTAGGCAGAGCATATATGTGAACTACCACATTAAAAAAGAAGCACTTTACACCCCTGTGAATCAGTCTAAGCAGCAACAGATTTCCTCCCAAATCAGTAGTTTTCAAGTTTAATAGAAATGTTCCCAAAAAAAAAATAAGTTCACGTAGATAAAGCACACAGGACTGTATATCGTGGTCAGTGCATAGGTTATTTTGAAAAAGTACTCTGCTATCAAGATGTAGCAACTGCTCTGCCTGCAAAGTGCAGTGGGATCCTGGCATGTTTACTGCTTCGTATTTATTGTGTAAGTCAGTAAGTTGCTTTGCGAAACCTCTAATCTTGTCATCAATTTTATAAAATGGGCTTTTCTGGGGTTCCATGAATCCCTGAAATTTTCTGCTCACTTGCAAGCAGCTACTAAGAAGTATGGGTTTCATTCTGTTCATGGTTCACTATGTAGCTCTTATCATATGAGTACATGTAAGAACATCTGTCAACATCAGTGAAAACAGCCAGAGTGCATTTACTTCCATTATATATATATAACCCTTTTAGAGCAACTCACATGTGGATATTTCATAAATTTTAACAAGGTTGTTTAACCTTGAGCATAATTCACTTTGAGGAGTTTTCATGGTCTACTCTTGTTTCAGAGCTTTGCATTGTAAAGCAATAAACACACGAGTAAAATTCTGATAATAGCCCTTATTACACAATTGAAATGGGTAATCAAACCCAACAAAATATTTCCTATTTACATGTTGGATTAATTTGATTGACCATAAACAACATGTTAGTCCTGTCAAAATAGATCCCACAGCATCAAAAACCACATCTGGTGGGGAATTCTAACATTCTAGGCACTCTATCTCTTGTAAAATAATCCTTCAATATATCTATCAACAGCTGATTATTTTAGACAGTTAATCAATTCAATTATTAGCCAAATATTTCAAATCCTTGGCTTAGTAAATCTTCATTTTCTCTAACATGGAGTGCAGTTACACAATGTGTTCTCTCTGGGAGATGAGTTAGCTAAAGAAGTCCATTTCCACCTCCCTATTTTAGCATTCATTCTCACATTAAAGCTATATTCATCATCCTTAATACAATCACTAATGAGTCCACAATATAAAGCAGGTCACTTAGATTATTTTGAGTTCAAAAGGAAACATCGAAAAACATTACTGCATTTCTGCTTATAGTGCAGAACAAGTGAAAATAAAAAAGATTTTGGTGGAGGGCAGGAAAGCATTCAGAAAAAAAGCCCTTCTAGATCCTGGACTGCAAACAGCCTAAAGATTTTGAAATATATGTGGCTCATTTCCCAGGAGAATGTTTTTATTACCTGCGTACAAAATATCTGGAAGGAGCTAGAAGTCAACCTGGTAAACCATTAGACAAGAGCACAGTGCCAACATGTTTGGCAGTGGCAGTTTGGTTCTCTGGTAGGAATTCTGTCCTAAACTGACACAGACTTTTCCACTTTTTCATTCCAGTCACAAAACATAAACAAAGCCAAACTTGACAACACAGAACTTAAAATACAAATCTTTTTGTTTAATTCAATGTCTAGTCATGAAAGAGTGGGCTTGCATTTATTTTATCCTTTAGAGTTCTTTTCTTTCTTCTGGTGCCTCATGGATGTCCAGAACAACAAACACACATTTGGGTTTAATGTTCCCTATCAATAGTAATGGCTTCCTACTCATGATCGAACTTTTGAGAAACTGCCTATCTGGGGAAAAAATATCTCTATATCTGATCAGGCCTTAGACTAAGTTTCCACTGGACACTTTTCTAGGGCCAGGTGAGTAACTTTTAGATATTTTCTGTTCAAACATCTGAGTTGCCTCCCTGGTTTTTGCTCAAATCTTGTGATCTTTGAACAGCTAAAGTGGAATGAGTTCTAGAAAGAAAGGTCTGAGAGATCTGTTGTCCTGTGAATCCTCCTTCTGGCCATTCTTGTAGGTGGGAATCACATTCACTAACCTTCAGTCAACTGGAACCTTACCAGTTTGCCAGGATTGATCATAAATGACGGAAAGCAGCTCTGTGAGAACTTCCACCAGCTCCCCCAGTATACTTGGGTGAATCACATCAGGCCTCATAGACTTGTGTGCATCTAAATATATTATTTGACCCTTTTTTTACTGACTGTGGAGACGTTCTAGAAAACAAGCTCAGATGTGCAGGTAAATGACACTTTTACCTGGTCAAATGAAACTGTTCATGATATAGCTTCTATGCCATGTACATTCCTTGTTTTCTTGGTTATGCCTTCTATTTTAAAGCAACTATTGAGCAGCTACGTGACAATTAACCTTGTAAAATTTGTTTGACAGGAACAAATGAAAGAAAACAAACCTATTTTTCACTTTATACTTGACTAGATTCTTCATTCTGAACTCATAAAGAGTTCAACATTCTATGCCAATTGCTAACATATATGTATTTGAAGAACTATGTCTTTATATGGAGAGGGTTAGACAGATTAGATATGTTTTTATATTATATGCCCTTAAAATACTACATCTTTAAATGCACAAAATCCTATGTATAACCTATCGAGGTCTGTAAGACTTTTCAAATTGCACTACACTGTAGCAAAAAAATAAACCTATATTAGGCTGATTTGTTTCCTTGTTTTTAAAGAAGGGCCTAAATTCTAATAGATTGAAGGAAAGATTGTCAATCAATATTCTTTAGCCATTCAGCATTTCAACCTTTATACATTCTAAACATCTTTATAGCTTTTTTCCTGCTGGTATTCATGGGAATACTGATACAAAAGATACTAGAAGCTAAATAGGAGCGTGGTGATTATTGTGCAGATGCTAGAATCGCTGGACTTTAATTCTTTAGAAATTACAGCTACAGACAAATATGATATGACTAACGTGTCAGGGGCATCATATATAAACAAAGACATCAAATTAAGAATCAGAACAATAGTATTCTAAAAGCTGGTAGTTTGTCATAGGTTCTTATTATCCATTCTTATCTGTTTAAAATATGGCTTTGGTTTCAGCCCATCGTATGCAGAGCAAACAGGCAGATTCTTAGTTTTATGCATGAAAAGGCAGAAGTAAGAGAAAAAATACTACTTTGTCTTAAAAGCTGCTTTTCATCACAGCTTCTGCAGCCCTGCCATTTAATGCTGTTCCTACAACTTCTCACTATTTTATGATGTGATCCATTTATTCTATCTTCCATTCTATTGAGGCATTTGAGCAGAGATCACTCCTCCTCACTGGAATGCGGAGACATCTGTTTTCTAGGGTCCTGCAAAACATTACACGGAACTCTCCATGGATCTCTGACTCTATCAAAGTAGCCTGACATTCACTCTCTGACCAAGAGTCTTCAGGTCATTTAATTTATAACTGTTCTTTCAGTTCAGGACTTCCTTCTCATGTCAAATCTTTCCTTAGTATAATCTGTCAAAGATGATTCTTGGTTAACAGTTTTGATGAATGTACCAACTATGTATACTTTAATGTAATAACAAAAATTGAAGGTTTTCTGTTATGGGGTAAGAAAAACCTAAATGCAGAAAACCCACCATGTCTAGACATTCTTGTATATTTTTCTTGTAGAAACTACAAATAGTGATGGCTGAACAGCATCTTAGTTAGGGTCCTGCTTCAGAATCAGCAATGCACTGAAAATGCCATTCTCATTTTATAACAGATACATTAAATTTAGCTTCATGTTCATTCATACAGTAATAGATACAAAGCATGTTCAAACATACTCTGATAATTAATTAAGTCACTAATATTTTCATTGACTGATTTAGGAAAAAGGGAAGGAAAGCTTCACAAAAAAAGAAACAAAATAAGGCAACATATGGAACATTCCAGCCCCTGGCTTCCCTCCTCCTGGCTGGGCTGGTATGAGTCCTGGCTGACAGACCCTGCCCTGGTGCCCTCTGTGGAGGGTCCCGTGAGGTGTCCTGGAAAATTAAATTAGCATGCAAAGAAATGTATCATACTTCTTGGACTTAAAGTTTTCTGGTAAATCTTGTTAATACAAGTGATTAAATCTCAATATATTCCTTCTTGGGTTTGGGCGGGGGGTGGGGAGTGTTGTTTCGTTTGTTTGTTTCTTTTTTGTTGTTGTTTGTTTGTGGGGTTTGTTGTCACTTTTGTTTTTGTTTGGGTTTTTTGTTTTGTTTTGGAGTTTTGGGGTTTTTCTGTTTTTAGTTTTTGTTTTATATAGCCATAAAGCAGAGGGTTGTTTTTTTCCCAGTCTGGAAATATTTGAGTCCTTTCCTAACAAACTACTTTTACACATTACTTTATAGACTCATGGACATAATGGACTATGTAATGCATCCATAAATTGAAAAAGATACATTTAAAAATTCAAATAATGTTTGTTACAGATTTCCATTAAACTGTAAAGTGCATTAAAAATAATGGTTTAAGGATTTCAACTAGAATGAAACCATTTCAGAATGAATGAAGTATTCTTGCCAGAATAATAATCACAGAAAGTAAAAGAGCAAGTTTACCATCACATATAAATTGAGCTAAGGATAATGAAAAAGCTTGTAATAGACAGAACTATAATTAAAGCAGCCAAAATGATAAATAAAATTATGCTAATATGAATTTTCAGTAGACTAATCAAAAGACAACAAAGATATACAATCCAATCTGCAACTTGGTGTTTTAGTATAGAGAAAAATATATTATTCAAGCAGGTGTCCATGTGGTGATTCCCAGCCAGCATTATAAAAAATGTAGTTAGTTAAATATGGATATAAATATACTCAAAGATGAGTATAATGCACTATTTTAGACTTTGTCTTAATATTTGTTAGATGGAATATTATTATATTTGAGAAAGGATAAGCTCAGTCAAAAAACCATAAGCTCATTCAAAATCCAGAGTGTGATTTCTCTTCTGGGTTTCCTTTCTAACAGCAACCTAAATATGTCATGTTAAGTAGAAGCATATACAACTCAAATTTATCTTTAATTAATATCAAAAATTATTCTCAAACCATCATTCATCACCATCATAAACCACACACATACATTCTCATCTTGTTTATACATGTGGTCCAAATGTTTTGAGAGGACTCAGAATAAGGACTCCTGTGACTCTAGGAGAAACTGGCATGACTGTTCAAAACTGAGCCTCTTCTAAAACAACAATGGGCACAGGTATTACCCAGGACACCCCTGCAGAGCAGTAACAGCTCTAAACATGTTACACACAGAGAAAAAATGTAAACAGTGGTCCTTTCTTTTTGGCCCCAGCACACCAATTTATACAATAAAGAAGCAATAAACCATGTAAAACTTCCACACCCTCTGTCTTTTCTGACTTATTTTGCTCAGACAGACCCATCTCCTCTGTGAAGCCATCCACACAGTTCTAGTGCAAAGCCTAGGGTGGTATTCGTATTCAATCCAGTTTACAGAACTTATTTCCTAGGCAAAAATAGCCATTTGCTTACTTTTTTGTTATAACATATACAGATTTACTTTCCGTATTGGATTATCCAAATCCATATGAGAAAGTTAATATGGTTCATAATATGCTAACAGGAGTTTAGTCAATACACCGTGTAATAACAGAGGCATTTACTTTCCTTATGTCTCAGTTATTGTAAACTGATTCTGCTGGAAAAATAATAGATTTAAGAGAATTCTGTTATATTTTTTTCAGTATAAATCAAAAGAAACCTGATGAAATGAAATTAGTTTTGCTGATGTGAAATGGGTGTGAGTGGACACACAGAAATGAAAACCAAAGGTCTACTGTAAGCAAAAAAAGCCTTTCTTCAGTGCATATATACATATGTGTCTCCAAATATGTATGTATATTATTTGGAGATAAACAGACAGTTAGTTAGTTAGTTAGTTAAATAGATAAACAGGCAGACAAATAGATATAAATATATGCATATTTATGAGATTCTTTACATATACATATATATACACACGCACATGTACTGATAGATGAAATTTTGGTCCAGGCTTCTTGCTGGCCAGCTGCTTCAGGTTCCATTTAAAGAAGTTGAACAACTGAGGATCAAAGGTGCTTTTAAGAAAATAAGACCTGCAGGTCAAATGGGCACACTTGGAGAACAAAAAATGTTAACAAAAAGAGAACATATGAAGAACTGCTTGTTTTCAGTCTAATGTCTGATGAAGCCAAAACCAATCCAAACAGTGGTTATTGGGAGTAATATTTATTGTTTCATCTTCCCATATATATATAGAGCATGTAAAGATATAAAGTTCATTATGGGTTAAAATTACTACCAATTGGCACATTAAATTATATTTGCCAGACTTCAAAGAGAGAATACTCTAGAAGTAGAACTATCATTTTAAGCATAGTTACTGTACATATTGCAGCAATTAGTATTAATACACCAGTACAATATTAAAATGCATTCCATCATGCTCTAATAGAAATCATCCATTGTAACAAAATGGCCATTAAGTTTCAAGAGTTTACACACACTCTGAGTGTACAGCCCTCAAACTTGAGGCCAATCATTGAGCAGAAAGGCAGTAGTCAGTCTCTGCAACAGATAGATCTGGAAAAGTTTGATACATGTTCAAATGCTATAGACTTTTCCTTGGAGAAATGCATGGATAACACGTGGAACAATGTAATTAAAAATAAAACTTAAGTGCTATGGATAACGAAGCAAAACGTGTTCTGAACTATTCAGATATATGTACACTGTAGGTTGTTATAGTCATCTACTAATGGGACCTAAAGGGAAAATTATGAGAGAGGCAACCTGAAAATATATCTTTCAGGTAGACAGAATTGAGATGAGTTCTATTCTGAGACAGGAGCTCTGCTTCAAGTATGTGTCACACAAAACTGCTAAAGAAAGCACTAGCTGGTATGTTTCTCATTAACATAAACTTAATAGGAAACAGATAGTTTCTGTTAGTTCATTTCAGTAATAGTCATTGAAAAGCTACAGATTGTAATTACTTTGAACAACCTATTCATTCAGTTGAGACCTGAACAACTAGCTAGACCTCTATGAATTTAAAATCGCAATGAACATCTAAGTCACTCATTTTTCGTGATGACTCCTCTGTCTTTAGAATTCACAGAGGGAAAAAATGTTGCATTATTTAGGCTGATTTCTGAAAAAGAAAAATTCATGTCTAGTTGATTGGCTCACTCTTAGTTACTAATGTTTGGCAATACTCAAAGAGTTACATTAAAATAAACATTTTGATAAGTGCTAAGAGGCAGTCATGAAACTTCTTCCAAACTCCTTATCTGGTGCACACATCTGGTTATGAAAAGAGCATTATGTAGGGATGGTTTTGTAAACATTTTACATCTACATGTAACAGTGTCTGACAGATGATGTAGGTAAAGCTGTGCAAACACTTTAAACATGGCCCAGCTGCAGCCGTTGTCTCTGTGAAACCTGAAAAAGGCCTGATCAAAATACAGGGGCAGCAGCAGCTGAGAAGAAAGAGCTTAAAAGACAGCAGAGATGTACTTGCAGCCCAGAAAGCCAATCATGTCCCAGGCTGCATCAAAAGAAACATAGACAGCAGGTTGAGGGAGGTGATGTTCCCCCTCCGCTACACTCCCATGAGACCCCACCTGGAGTCCTGCATCCTGTTCAGGAGTTCCCAACACAGGGAAATCATGGAGTGAGTTCAGAGGAGGAACACAAAAATGATCAAAGGACGGGAGCCCCTCTGCTATAAGGACAGGCTGAACTGAGGTTGTTGAGATTGGGGAAGAGAAGGCTGTGAGGAGACCTTATTGCAGCTTTTCAGTACTTTCTCACAGCTTATGAGAATGATGGGGACAAAATTTTTAGCAAGATCTATTGCAGTAGGACAAGGGATAATGGACTTTAACCAAAGAGTTGATTTAGACAAGAAATATGAATTTTTTTTTTACAATGAGGGAACTAAAGGTTGCCCAGGGAGATAGTAGATACTCCATCCCTGGAAACAGCCAGGGTCAAGCTGGATGAGGCTTTGTGATCTAGGGGAAAATGTCTACGCTCATTGCAGAATGATTCAACTAGATGACCTTTAAAGGTTTATCCCAGCTCAAATTGTTCTATGATTCTATGATGAAAATGAATTAGTTTACCCCATGGATCAAGAGTTTCCTCAGGGAAAAGCCAGTTTCCAAGTCTTGCAACCTCCAATATGTTCCACCAAGAGGTACTTACAATGTGACACAGAAAATGAAGAGTGTATCAAGGGAAAAGCTATTTAATTTCAGCAGTTCCACACTCTGGAATTTGAGCTGTACTGTCAAATAAGCAGAATCTCTGGTATGTCCTGTGTATATTTTTGGCCTTCACATTTTACTCCCAAACCATTCCGAGGACTAGACAAGAGTTGACATGGGCTAGGAGCCATCAACAACAAAGCTTGGATGAAACCTCCTACTTTTGCAGGACAAGGTTGAATGTAACAAAGGTGGTCTATTCCACATTAGCTGTACGCTCCTCAGCACACAAGTACCACCCCCAACACATTTAGTGTTCAAGAGAAACAGACTATGCAACAGACGCATCTTGCTGCAGGGAGATTCTGATTAGATAAAGGAAAATTTTTTATGGTGACAATGGTCAAACACTGGCCCAGGTTGCTTAGAGAAGCTATGGGATCTACCTCCTTGGAAGTTTTCAGTATTTGAAAAAGCCCTCATCAACTGGCTCTGATTCAAGAGGGGAGTCAAATTAAATGATATCGAGAGGTCTCTTACAACCTAAATGATTCTTTGATTTTGTGATTCATGTTCTGTTTCACAATCCACATTAGTCTGTGCACACAGGTAAGAATAATTTCATCCAAAAAACCCATGATTTCTTAAACTGGCATTATACATCAGATGGATGAATTTTAAATTCTTTTTATGAGAGTAACTCACATACTTTGAGTGCTAAACAAGACCAGTATCGAAAGATGAAATGACCATTATTATGTTGCATAAGATAAACAATAAAAGTTTGTGTATTAACTTTACAGACACATCCAATCACCAAATGAATTGCATCTGGCAAAAATGTGTGAAAAATTATGAAAAAACATTGAGTTCAAAGTGCAGCTGAAAGGGATCTGAATAGCCCTCCATAATGGCCAACTCACAACATCTATAACACTAGAAAAGAGACTTGCACAGACAGGATCTTGGTCATGCATGCAATTTGGTATGTATAGTTTTATTATTTTAAAATAGTGATTTCAATTAGATTGGTATCTTGGAGTCCTCATTTTACTCAGCAGAGTTTTCAAAAGTCCTGAAATACCTAAGCAAAATGACCCATTTCCAAATGTAACTAACCTAAGAAGTATTGCCCACTAGCGTCAAAATGGTCAATAATTTATACATTTTATGTAACACAATTATATGCATGTGTCTGTGTATTTTCCTACTATCAACTTCTTCACCATGAAGTTGTACAAAAAGATTATGTATGTACTACCTACCTAAAGGCTGGGGTTGATTTAGATTGTAAAGATATAAAACCAAACAGTCATTGCCAAATTCTTTCAAGACTTAAACAAATATTATGAAAAAGACAGATTATGTCTTGCAATCGTGTCTTGAAATAAACATTATTTCAATACAGATTTTATTGTTATTTTTCCATGACATGACATGATTAAAAAACACGGTAACATTCAAGTGAAAGTTGTGTTTCTTATATTAAATGTATTGCCATCACTTCCTAGACTCCAACCAAATCAAAATACAAGATAAATTGTCCTTACCCATGAATCATTTACAAAGATTACAAAAGTTATTACTGTTTGTATCACTTCATGCTTACAGAGACCTTACTCACATGGATCACTGGGAAAATAAACTACAACAGGAATTGTGTCAATGCATATATGACATCCTTAATCTGCACCTCTGCAAATGAACCAACTCCAAATACTGGTTACAAGAATGTTTTTCAACACTGAAAAAAATTAAATTATTGTGATTATTAAAAAAAAAAGAAAAGTTAATTAACATTAAGGAGTATTAACCTCAATGATTTCTCTTCTAATACAAAGACCATAGTAAACAAGGTTTCACATAGAGGAGATTTTAAAGCTGAATAGTTAAAGAAGTTTCTCTTTCCGGCTTTAATCTAGGAGAAAGAGCATGCAATCAGCTAACACAGACCTAAAGGCTGGGGTCTGCTCTTTCCTGAAGCATTTCAATCCAGTTCCCCCTGCTCTCTCCTCTCAGAGTACCTTTGGTTTGACTTCACTCCAGTAGTTCCTTTCTGATCTATTTTTCCCCTACAATTTCTTCATTAATTTGCATACCTTTTTTCTCCTTTTTCTTTCTCTAAGCACTTAGAGAATCACATCCTACAGTTTCCCTTCTTGAAATTATTCTAGATTGGTGTTGTCTGCCTTAAAACTAACCTTTTAGTGTGTTTTGCTTCTGGCTTTTTGATCTTTCTTTCAGCATTTATTTGGACTGCAATAAGGTTAGGAGAGGCATTATAATGCCTAATGCACTGTGTCCCAATTCCTGAGAGTTTACAAGTCACCAGGAGTTAATAATAAAAACAGTGACCACTAATAAAAATGAATCAAATGTATTACTTTCAAGACTAGGAAATAAAATCCTGGCTTTGAAAGGGCTGGCTTTGCAATACATGCCTACAGTCAGCTTGACACTGTTAGTCCTATAAAGCACAGCTTTTCAGGGGAAATATTGGAAAGGTTGTTTCACCAGAAGAAGAATGCTGGTAAAAAAAAAAAAAAAAAAATTATTTGGAGAGAAATAAAACAAATTTAGAAGAAGAAAAAAAATTACTGAATCACCAAAGTCTCAAAGAAATAGTGTATTTTTTAATATTTAAGAATATGTATAAGAAAAATGCATCTGCTAAATTATGTATGAAACATGTAGGTTTCATACAGAGGTCCAAATTCTAGTCTGCCTGTTAAAACTGATCATTTTCTTCCCCACCCTTTGATTATGTGGCTTTAGAAATGTATTATGCTGCCAAAGAGGATTAAACTGGATTTGAGATCCACGATGGTCCTATTATTTCAAACATTTCGAAGCAGCCTTTTGTTTTCATTCAGCATTAAGCAAACTGACAACCTTCAACTTACCCTTCCTGCTGTGGTACACTGTGTAGTGTCTGCAGTCTACTTAGCTGGGACTGAGTTTCATTTTCAACATTACAGAGAAAGACTATGAACATTCAGTTAAAGCTTATGTAAAATATAGCTTAGTCTATCTAGCGATGTTAATCTTGGCCCCAGTCCAGCAAAGCTCTTAATATTTCTTAATATTCTCATTACATTCAGCAGAAGAATTCAAAATCAAATCTATAACCAAGCATGGAGACAGTTCAAGTTTTTCAAAAAATTGTTTGTTGTAACACTGCAAACAATAAAAAACAAAATAAAATGAAACATTGTAAATCAAGAAGGACATGAGAAACACTTCTGATAATAGGTTAAAAAAAAAGAATACATGAGGGTTTTTTTAGCTTTTATTGTAAATGATATGAATCGGATATGGACTCTTAAGCTAGAACTAGTCATACACTGTTGATCCTGATCTCTGTTTGAAATGTCCTTCTCTCACCTGGAGAATCAGATGGCTTCCTGTGGATAATGCCAGGCTAAAGTTCTCTCTGAATACCTCTGTACTGTATTAAAAAAAGGGCCAAAGACTGAGGTCAGCACTGGACCGTATGACCCTTAATGCCTAATTGTTAACAGCACTTCCTGGCTCCTTTTCCTTTTTGGAATACTCCAGCTTGCTCTCTCCAAGACAAATTTCTTGCAGAGGTGGCTAGTCCTAAGCACAATGGACCACAGCCAGCTGGCAGCAGTCAGTCTTTCAGCAAAAGATCAGTCCCTGGACTTTTATTTAGCAATATAGATGGAACTTCAGCTTCCATGGTTGGGAAATAGCTCAGTAAATTAAGCTCCCTCTGCAAGGTGCCTTGCTAAAAGTCATTCCTTCCCCTACTTTTTGTCTTAGTGATCTTTCTTTTGTTGTAAAGGTTATGAAATCTTTCTAGCTCTATACATGGATTTCTCAGCTTCTGTCTTTCTACAGCAAAAATAGGCTGTCATTCCTCTGCCTCAGGTTTGATAGAACTCCTGAAAACATTGAAGAAAAAAATACTTTGAAAAGGACCAGTTTAGGTTTTAAGTAGCCCTTTCTCTAATTTAAAGGGATAGATAACCAAAACACAAAATTAGAATCTTTATCGTGTCACCAAGTTCAGAAGTTGTTTTCGTTCTTCCTGTCTTTTTTTTGACTGACTGCCAAAAGCAGAAATCAGATCGTGAAACCAGACAAATATTTCAGTCTGTTGAATATTTTGTTGCATTCTACACTCCCAGTTAAGTCTTATCTAATGGTTAATGGCCAACAAAATTACAGTAAATTTTCACATTCTTGATTTGAAACACTGAAAATATGGCTAAACAATAACAAGGAAGAAAAAATCCAAAACAAGAAGATAAACTTCCTTGGATGTCCTGATGAGGTGCAACATAATTTCCTTAAAGGTATTTCCAAAAATCATATATTAGCTACCTCAGCCTGTTAGGAATTCCCATATACACTTAGTTTGTGTCTTGCATAGAAAATAAAGCCACTCTCCCCATCCAATTGTGCTCTAAGGTGTGTAGCTATGAATTTTGTGAATAAGTTTTGCTGTAATTTTGGATACAAATTATTTTTGACTGCGCGCAGGGAGCAAATATCCTCTTCGACTTATTATAATTTGCAAAATAGTTTTAAGGGCAGTGAGTGTACTGAAGAATAGCTGACAAATGTCCAAAAAAAATAAAAAAAATAAAAAAAACAAACAAACAAACAAACAAAAAAACCCATAACCCAAATAAGTTATTGTTCTTGCAAAAGAAAATAAAAAGAAAACAAGGCCTTACTAAATAGGACTTGAACTGCAAGATATTAAATAAATAGAAAATATCTCAGTAAAAGGAGAACTCAGCTATTACTTCATTTTACTGATTGTTTTCTAGACAGAATAACATGCTTATCTTTCACTCACATCAAAGTGAGTAAAAAAAGGCCGATATAAATTCCTGCCATTCAAAATGACATAACGGTAACAGTGAAAATGTTACTGAAACAAAAACCTGGTAACTGAAAAATCATGAGAGATTATTCTTAAGCAATTGCTGGAAAGTGATGCATGTAATTATGGTAAGTTAAATAAAACAGATTAACACAAGAGAAGTTATTGGGTATCATATGTGGGCGATGACATTATTTTTCCTTAATTTATTGAGGTTTATAAGATAACTTGTATTTCATCAAAAGTATATCAGTCATGACTGATGTAATATTGACTTCTAATATATCTATCAACAATTTTCAAGAAAACTATTATGTAGTACAACTAATGTACTTGGTAGACAAATATTATTGAAAAATTACAGCTAGAGCAATCAAAAGCTAAATATTCTCATTGCTATGAATTTTGCATGCCAGGAATCTAGCAAAAATAGCATTGTGCATACATACTTCAGGAATTCTTCATGAAGTATCCAAACAAAAGTTTATATGTAAGGACATAAAATGTGAAATGTCAGTCACATCACTGGGTATGTGTTTTTCCTTGCTTAACTCAGTGGACAAGCAGAAGCACTGCTCTCAGTTTCTGGTATTAGGTACAATTTGGTATGCTGCTAAGGAATTTGGAACATGATATGCAATGTTCTGGACAGTAACTTCCACAGAAATATCTTATTTTTCCAAGGCACTAAGTCAAAAGGACATAAACACAGCTTATCTAACCTAGTGTCTCAAACTGAAAAGGCACAGCAATTTAATTCAGTCCAGCTGATCAGATAGGAACTACAATTCCTTCTGGAAGGAAGATCATCAGAGAACTTTAAGGTCAGATACAGTGAGAAAGCCAAATTTCCCAAGGAAAAAAAAAGTTTCTAGGCAATGTAAGTGGATAGTGATTAATCAAGCCACCCAAACTCATCACTCAAAAAGTAATCATACATATACTACCTCAAAGTAATAGATCATGAAATGGCTGGTATTCAGTCAAGAACAAACCATATACTTATTACTAGTCTTGGAACTCTACCAAAGCAGAAAATATATGACATAAGGAAGTTCAAAATGTTCCTTTAAAATGTTTCTACTCTCAATCAAGATGAAATGAAATGATGACTCCATTTCAGCTCTGTAAGACAAATGTCATCTTGCAGAAAGAACACTGAATTTTTTCAGGAGTGCCTCTGTCGAGCCAAATGCAGTATCATTTTTTTTTCCAAAGCAATCAAGATGACAAAGAAAGATTCTGATGACAGCAAGAAAGCAAGGCTATTGCTGTGGTTGGTTTAACTCCTTCAGTGATATTCTGTAACAGACAGAATAACACCTATGCACATGGTGGGGGGCCAATAACATGCAG
Source organism: Sinosuthora webbiana (assembly GCA_013397395.1). NCBI lineage: Eukaryota > Metazoa > Chordata > Aves > Passeriformes > Sylviidae > Sinosuthora > Sinosuthora webbiana. Next base: position 510,369 of record VXBN01016569.1, read on the forward strand.
CTTCTATGTGTCAGAATAAATGCCAAGAAATCCAGAGCTCATATTATTGAAAGAAAATATTTGCAGGTTTGTAAATTGCTCTTTTTACATATGAATTTTTAAGAGGTATTTTTCACCCATAGTGCATGCAACCACTATGATAAAGGTAAACTGAACAAATTTCTCAAATCCTCTTATATATTACTATATTACTATTACTCCTGTTGGAGGGGGGCGGGGGGGAAGGTCAAACTTTCCTTATCCATCCCACTCTAGCTGTCTTTTACCTTACTGATCTAGTTGTCAAGCCACCCCAAAACAAGAATAAACAGAGGGTGAGGATAGAATGAGAATGGAGCAGATGAAAATGTTTTACTTCATGAAGAAAAATTTGATAATCTAGAAAAACAGATTATGACTTCCCAAGCTCATTTTAGCAAAGCAGATACATAATATAAATGTAGCAATGCATTTAAATATAAATGCATTTGCCACATGTACAGATTTTCAGAGTTACTGCAGTTTCATATTTCAGAGTTACTGAAGTCATGTATTTCATTTGTGAACAGGAATACCAAAATGGCTCTGTGCAGTTTGTACAGACAGGGGCTTTCTGTGACCCTAAGCATACAAACAAAGCTTTTTTACCCCCTTTAAGAGTTCTTTTTTCCTTTGGTTAGCTTTTTGGACATTTGACCTCTAACCCAAAGCTTGCTGCAGAAAAACGTCATCAAATCCTTCCTGAGTTATGAAACAAAGATGCAAAAAAAATTCTTTATTTAGATTCTTTATTTAGATTGTACTTCATTCATGTTATCATTGTTTTCACTCTGCAAAGATATGCTAAGCTTTTGCCAAGGCCCCTAGGCAGCACAACAGTATTACAATAACATTTGCTGAAAGGTCTCAGGAAGACCTCCTACACTGCAATTCCTAGCTGCCTGGCACATCCATGAGTAAGTTCTTTTAAACCATGTGTCTCGGCAAGTTCTACACACACACTCATTCATAACAAGTGACCCTGTTGGGTTTGGGGCTCGCTTTCTTTTATTACAGGTTGACATGTTGTTGAAATTAATCACAAGCTGTTTTCCCTAATGGCTTCTGCAGGGAAGTTGGGTATGTTGGAAATCCTATTGTGATTTGGTATAAAATATTAATGTCAATAGCAGCTGCTTTGTCTTATAATGATATGTAGAGTTAAATAGTAAGGCAGTTAGTTGCATTAGAGGTTATCTGGCAGATTACCATATGATTTGTTATATTGTGATACACTCTATGGATGAGCCTTAATTATGATTTTATTTATCCTTAAAATTTAGTGTTTATTTCCATATATTACTTGTTTTTCAGAACTAGCAACTATCTATGGCTCAAGGTTTCTTAAAGGTTCCTGTGTCCATCCGCATGACCTCTATGGAGCCTCATACCAGTAAATCAAACGCTGGCTGTTCTGAGCTGCATTCAGAGCAAGAACATTTACACTTCATGACAGATCACTGGACTATTCTGTGAACCAAACTAATAGTTTCTAATGTAAGAAACCTGAATTCTCTCCTTCAGCTGCAGAAACACAGCAGCATAGAACTTCAAGCAGAAATCATCTGGTGCTGTTAGTGTTCATTTACTTTGGTCCAGATGACTTGCTCATACTTGCTGAAAGCTATCTAATGTGGAGAGAGTCTAAGGGGAGTGTTAAGAGAGAAACCTAAAATTGTTGCATCTTTAGAATGCTGTTCTCATCAATAGCTTCCCTAAGCTACCGATGGTTTAAATGGAAAATAGATCATGCTCCGAGTGAATTAGGGATTCATTTGTTTCCTGGAAACTTGGCCAGGAATAATGGTCAGACAATGAATATCATAATTGATGAATATTTAAGATCTGGCAGGGACCAAGCTAAAGAGAAGAAAATAAGAATTATTACATAGACAAGGAGATGGAAGGTGAGCTGCTAACTTAGAAGGTGAAATTCATGTAAATGGGACTTTGCACACATCAGAATTAATCTGCAGAACAGGGTGCTCTACAGACATCTTGCTGCTATTTGCAACACTGAGTAAGAACAGTCTTTCATGGATCTCAAGCAATTTATAAAGCAGTTCTGCCCTAAGAAAAAAAACTGAAAAAAATCAATCACACTCTCATTTTCGTAAGAGTCAAGGACCAGATTCACCTGACAATGTGTAAGAAGTCACCTATGCTGTATAAATTGATTATATTTAAAATATTTTCCTCATTAAAAATTTCCTTTTTTTAATGGTTTGGTTTGGGGGAGGGGGGCCTTTTTTGGTTGGTTTTGTTTTGGTTTGCTTGTTTGGGTTTTTTGTGGTTTGGTGTTTTTTTTTTTGGTGTGGTTTTTTTTGGTGTTTTTTTTTTTTTTTTGGTGGGGGTTTTTTTGTTTGTTTCTCTGTTTGCTTGGTTGGGTTTTTGGGGAGGTTGCATTTATTTAGCAGGAAAAAAGCCTTACTTTAACATCATATCTCTGCTGGGAAATCCTTTATCCTTTAGAATAAATCCTTTATCCTTTATACTTAAAAAAAAAAAAAATCATTAATCCACCTGCAGAATTAGTAAAATAAAATGACACTGGGAATATTTTTTATTGTTGCATTATATGACTGCATTTTCTTCTAAACAGGAAGAAACAGCATAGTGTTAAGGTAATGTACTAAAATCCCCAAATGATACTTCTATACATTGGGAAATTAGAAAAGCAGAAAGGTTCTTGATGCTTGAAATGCTGCATATTCTGGTTCAAATTAAAACAGCTGAAACATTAAAAAAAAAAAAAATCATTAAAACATTCAGATTCATAGTACAAGTGATGAGAGATTTATACATGGGCTTCTAGATGTATGTCCTAATGTGAGACTGAAATCATTGAGCAATCTGATCAAAGTACATAGGATGGGCAACATATAAAGACGTTCCCTAAAACAGACTTTATATGATCCACATTAAAACATTAGCATCATAGTAACTATAATGAGCAGAGCCTAGCAAGCTAACTGAAGACTTTATGCTTTCAAATGTGTCCCACATGTCTAATTTTGAAATTGTGAACAAAATTTTCCTCCTTTACCTTTTAACAGGATGAGTTAATACCTTGTTCTTTAATGCAAGGGATGCAAATATGGTCTGTGTGTTAGCTCTCCCACCTCAGTGACAGAATGGTAGTGAAGTTTTTCAGATGGAAAAGGAAATAAAATTGAGTTTCCCAAATCCCAGATGAATGCTACAAATAGAAATACAGTTAAAAAA
>VXBN01016569.1:522541-679643 GCA_013397395.1 Sinosuthora webbiana
AAATTTGGGGAAATTTAAAAAAAAAAAAATTATTACTTTTTTTTTTTTTTTTTTTTTTTTTTTTTTTTTTTCACAAATATTATTGACAAGACCTTGCTTCCCTCAAATCTCCAATAGGCTTGTTAGAGAACCAGCCACTATTTCTACCTACTTCTAAAGCTTTTTCATCTCAGTTAACAGAGGGAACTGGGGAACATTATTGTATACAACAGAGAAAGAACTGAAGGCTGTATTAGCTGTACCTGACTAGAAATATTTTGTTAGTGCCTCGTCAATAGTTGTATGTTCCTGTGGAACACAAAATGTCCTTTGCTCTTTAATTTATTCTGCTTGTGAAGAATCTCAGCTCTTGTTGAAACTGGAAGATACTTTTCCTTTGCTGGTGATGGACAGGCACAACACACTACGTTATCGACAGCAGTCTCTTGTTCTCCTGTCTGGTTCACAAAGTGTTTATGGGAATACATCCTCCAGTGACAGGATTGGCAGCACAGTCTGCCTTTTAGCCCTCTGATGTAAGAAAGTACATCCCTTTAGTAATGTGATTTACTTCAGTATACATTCAGAATAACTTCACCTAGGCCAATAGGTTGAAACAGATGCAAATCAGCATGTTTGAGTCAGATTTAGTAGGTGAATTAATCAGTAAAATGTACTTTTACATTGAGGAAATAGACAGAAACCACAAATGACCAACTACAGGCAGGGAAACAGAAGTTGCTGTCTGAGGGGCCCATGGGTTGCCTTAGCATAAAATCAATGAGGGTTCAGATTTGATCTCACCAGATGAAAGGATTAGTGCATCTGAGAAATGTCACAGAGAACAAGATTACAGTGCATGTGATACATAAAGAACTGAGGGTTAAGTATGCAGAGGGCCTCTGCCAGGTCAGTTTGCTGGATCTGCTCTTTGTCTCTGAAGGCAGAGTAACCTACTAGCAAATCTTCACTGAAAATGCACTAATAACTGCATGCATTATGGTTCATCTTAGAAATATTATAAATGTTATATTGACAGCTGCAGCTTTAAAGTGTGATTAATACAGAATTAGATGTAGGTAAGCTAACAGAGGACTGGATGGCTGTGATAAGACAAGCTCCACATGGACTAGGAGTGGTTGGTCATCAGGATGATTGTACCTGGCTTCTCCTGGGACTGGAGGATACCACCAGCTCACCTGGGCTCCCCCCACCTTTCCCAGTCCCCAGGCCCCCAGACCAGACACAGGGAGGCTGACTCAGCCCTGCTGCTGAGTCCATCACAGCACTTGTTCTCCCTGCTTCCTGCATTACCATTAATATTGCGTATTTTTTGTCCTAAACTCTGTGGAATAATGAGAGGATTGTGCTGTAACCCACTAGAGTGGTTTTACTGTAAAATGACTGGGGGAGAAGTGACGCTGCCTGAGCTGCCATGTGGAGGGGTGCTAGGGTGAGCCAGCTGGAGGACCTAAATGGTGTGGTTTAACAGAACACCCTCATTCCTTCTTGTCTCCACTGCCTCTGGAGAGCACTGTCAAGGGAAACTTGTCCAAACTCTAGACTTTGTCATAGGCCTTGCTAGTTGGAGTGATCCTACCTAGGGTAAGAAATAAACCAACAATTAAGTAATATGGCTGTTCAGCCATCTGCTGCTGGAACTTCCTACATGGATGTCTTTCATACCCATGGAGGCAGCATAGGCATCTTAATTACAAAGCAACTGAGCCTATCCTGCCATAAAACTTCAGATGGTTTTCTTAACTCCACTTTACCTATCACAGGATGGTTGGGGTTGGAAGGGTCCTCTGGAGATCATCTGGTCTAAGCCCCCTGCTCAAGTAGGACCGTCTAGAGCTGTTCATGCAGACTGTGTGCAGAAAGCTTTTAAATATCTCCAAGGATGAAGACTGTGAAATCTCCCCAGGCAACCTGAGCAGTGCTTGGTCACTCTCACTGTAAAAAAGTGTTTTCTGATATTCAGGGGAAATCCAGTTTAATAAGTTTGGGAGATGTAATGAAATACATATTTCCCTCCATTTACAACACTGCATAAAATTCAAGAAGTATCTCAATCTTGCACCATTCTAACAGGTGCATCACTCACCAAGAACTGTTTGACGTTTAAGAGGACTTAGTTTAATATATATTAGCACTTAAAAACCTTATGTCAGACAAATTCTTTTCTCAGGAACATTTGCAATACCATAAGCAACAATAAATTTTCTCTCGCTTCATCTGGAAAATCTGCATATTTTAGCTACATACAAAAGTAAGACCACCTCCACTTTTCAATTTACATTCCTGTATTACCTTAAAAGACAAATAAGATTTAAAAATCAATTGCACAAATATTTAATATTTATATTTAGTTATTATTGTGCATATATATATATACACCCCTGTGGTATACATGTGTACACACACACATAGATATAGATTAGCTATAGATATAGATAGATACAGATATATCCACCTGCTGTTTCTAGACAAAGTAAGGCTTTATTAAGCAAAGGTTGTCAGGGAGAATCTCTGACCTGGGTCAAGCTGATGAGGCAAAACTGACAGGTCATGAATGTCATGACCTCTTTCAATTAACCCCACACCACATGAACGGTATTAGGTAATTACTGGTTTAGATGTGTCAGGGGGATTAATCGTGTCTCTATTAGCATTTAGACAATGAAGTAGTTATAAGTGAAACTTACAATATACTACCACAGTCTATTACCTGTAACATGGTAAATACTAGTACTTGAAATATTTTTAACTACATAAATTTCAGCTTTCAGGGAATAAATTAGCATGATGGCAGAAATACTGTTATCAGTCATATGATGATGAAGCCTTCAAGGCTTCATAGTTAGGAGTAAGCACACTACCACTTAATTAAGAGACTAGCTACAGACCCTTCTCCAAAGAGAATGGAATGGATTGACAAGAATGTTAACTGATGAAAAAAATATGTGTAGCCTTTGAAATTATTTACAGAAACTTTAAAGAAATGCATATTAATCATATACAAATTATAAATTTATTTAATCTAACACCATAACTAGTTTTTTATGGCCAATTTGTCTACCTTTTCAAAATCCATCAGCATCCTGATTTCACTTGAGACAACACTTAGTATTATCATTGTTATCTGCTTTTATTTTGTTTCAACTATTAACCTGTTTTTATTTTCACCCACAAGTTCTATTTTCTTTTCTTCCATGATTCTCCTCCTTATCTCTTCAGTGTTGGGGATGAGGAAATGAGTTCCCTTTAATGTGGCACATAGCTGACAGCTGGGGTTAAGCCACTAAACTGCTATAAGCAGATTTCTTTTGTATGACAGCTTATTCCCAGTTATGATCTCTGAAAAGTAGACTTTAGCCTCTTCAGCTGCCCCTGCCTCTGCTCAGGATAAGGAAATCTGGAGCTCATCCCTACCAGTGAGTAGGTTCCTGATCCAGAAGAAAGACCAGTTGTGGTGTGACACAGACGTCAGAAATATGCTGGGTTCTTTCACAGAAGATACATAAAGGAGAGCCCTGGTTACAAGGGGTAGCAAAAGTACCCTACTGATGGTTGTGTGCTTTGATAACAGCAAAGGATTTATAGCCTAAGACCTGGAAAATGAAAGGTGGGAAGAGAAAATTCAGAGCAGGTGAAAAGATGGCACCTCTTGAAGAGAAGAGTAGTGGTTGTGTGTAGTTACCCAGAAGAAATCTGAAGTTCAAAGCTCCATTAAGTTTTGGAGCAGGTCTGCCCCTCTGAGCAGCATAGGGCAGTGGCCACAGTAAGGGCTCACATGTAAACTCCTGTTTCATTGAAAAAGGGAATGTAGTTTTTCATCAGTTTTACTGAAGTCACTGAAGTTACATCCATGACATTAGCATCCCTTAATAGACGTGTCCACAAGAAAGAGTATAGCAATGTTTGTAAGAGAAAAAGAGTATACTTCAACTAGAGCAGATTTTATGCTTTGAATTTTCATAACACAGTAAATTAGATTGAAAGGCTCGATTTTTCAGAGCACAACAAAAAGCTTCTGCTTGGATTAGCTCCCATTCAGTTTCTCATCTATATGCAAACACCTAGAGTAGAAAAAAATCTAAAGCAGAACCATGAAAAAGCCTCACAAAACACCTCCATATCCATCCTATTTTGATTTTACTAGGTTTTTTTCTCCTGTACATCAGGAGGTCACTCTCAATGGGAATCCAAGGAATATATTTTGCCTAGAAAGAGCCCTCCACCTAACATTTCTGCACCTGAAAATATCAGTTAATGTAAACTAATTTTTTTTCCTCAAACAGTTTGATTTTCTATGTATCTATCTATAATAAAAGTGTTTCTCAAAACCAAAATAGAATTGCCAGTAAGAGGAACAAAGATTACATCAGAGAGCAGACTTACAGCTGGGTCTCCATCACTGCAAGGAGGTATTTGAACAATAAAATTTTACTTTTTATGGTCTGGATGCCTGCTTTTCTACGGCCAGGCTTGTTTCCATGTAGAATAAAGTATGGAAGTTTTCCAAATAATCCTTACTTTTTCTGGGTAGAGGATTTGATAGAGTGAGAGAGAAATTGTGCTCCCAGTTTGAGCTGTACTTTACCAGCTACAAGTAAAAAATAATCCCTTTCCCAAAACATATGAAGAGAAACAAAGTGGCTTATAACAATCCTTGCCAATGTTTTATTGCAAATACTAATGCAGCAGGATTATTGACCTCTTTTCACCTTTTGACCTTGGTTAACTACATCTTTTAAAAATACGATTTGCTCCATGCATTTTTCTCCATTAATGGCAGTAATTTTTAACCTTGTGGTATTTGTTCAGCCTAGTTCAATCAGGAGTAAGGAGAAAATAAATGTAAGCAGAGCTGGTGGGATTATGAATACTGAGTTTTATCATTGAAAGAGATGTTTGCAGATAGTATTTTCTTTCTTTTTTTTAACTTTGTATTATAAAAAAAAAAATATTATTCTATCAGTTTGAGAATAAAGATTGTAATCTCTATTTTGAAATCATCACAATTTTCACATAAAATCGCAATCGGAACTATCATTAAAGTATATGAACAATTACCCTATATTTTTTGTTAATCACCTAAAATAAAAACAGTATGTATATCATTATGTACATGACCTTTAAAAACACAATCTCTTCTTTCACCTAATGTCCCAGTTTCTTGCTTAGGTGTTGGCTTTAGTGACACAAAACACAAATTTGATGACAGAATGAAAGGCTGAAAGCACCTAATTAATTAGAGCCATTAAAAGGTTCATATTTGTATTTGCACAGTGTGCATATACTTATATATTAACTGAGACAGAATCAACACTTCCATGTACTTTTAGACACCAGAACTATTTTAGGAAGCAGCTTCCCATTTCAAAGCTTTTCCTTTTTTCTTCTAAGAGTGTGTCACAAGGATATACTTTTCCCTGTCCTGTTCTTTACACTAACACTGACTTTATCAACCTTTACTCACACAGGGATCTGCCCCTTTATTCAAAGCCAGAGAAACACTCCACTGCTTTGTACTGCTCCTCATGGAAATCCTTCTTTATAATAACACAGTACAATATTCCATTCATCTTGGTCTTAATTTTTGCATGTAAATATGTTGTCTTTACAGTCTCAGAGCTAGAATATCCTGAAATCCAGAAGTGATAGAATATGGGCAGTGCTATAGGAACATCACCATTGCAGCCCCCCTGAGTCACTGAGCTGTAAGGGGTGCTAAGTCTAAGGTACAAGATTAGTTACAGAAGATATTAAGGATAGAAGCCACCAGTGTTTTATTCTAAGAGCAGTACCAACCCAAGGCTCAGCTGAATTTGTGTAGTCAGAAACCAAAAATTTTCTGCTTTCATTGCAGTACCGATAACACCAGAGCTACCAGGGCCTATGAAGAGTAACATAGTTAATAGTTAAAGATTTTTTATCTGTAGCAAATTATGTGCATGACCCTAATAAAATGTACTGCTTTACAAATAGGAAATAAAAATCCATCACACATTTCAGTGTGCAACAAAGTCTCAGGTAATTTGAGATTTGGAGTCAATCTAATGGCACTCATGAGCTAAACAGCTATTTAACTGGGGGAAAGAGTTGAAGAAAGAATAACACCACGGCATTTGCAGGTTTTTTCAGTCAAAAAAAAAAGTGAAAAAAATGTCTTTCAGTTGTAAAGCAAGATGGAAGATCCTGCATACTATGCTACTGTAACAACTGATGGACCAAAACACTATTCAAACAATATCTACCTGATAAGACTGAGGCAGTTTTGGAAAAGTATTCAAATCTTCTATAAAGTGTTTACTCTATCACGAATTAATATTAATTAAATTGCTTAGTGTCCCCAAAACCTCAGTTGGGTTTTCAAAAAAGAAGGAAAAAAACCAACATTCTTTTGCATTAATTATAATGTAATATGATTCGACTGATGTTAATGAATTGTATTGAGCTGCAATGTGATCAATCCATTTCTTCCAGAAGTATTCCAAAACTCCACATTTCTATTCCTTGGATTAATAAATAATTTTGTGGGAAAAACAAGGGCAAAAAGATAGACATTTGAGAAACTAAATTAATCAAAGTGGTTTCTTTTAAAATTAACTTGACTTTTCTATATCAGACCTTAAAAAACTTAACTCCACAGATGTACACCAGATGCTGTTTAGCTTTTTTACTGAAATACCAACAAGCAATACATGCAACCTTAGTAATTATAAAGTACAGTTCAGCAATTTCTTGTGCTGATTAATCCTGATATATTGGTATGTTGCTCTTTGAATCCAGAGGTCATGCCTTGAAGTGAAATTCGGGTGGATTTCTTAACTTTTTTTCTGAAATACTGCAATGCAGAAATACTGAGATTTTGTTAAAAAATCTTAAGCTCTTTCAATGCCATTCAAATCATTAAATCCTAACCTCTATATGGCCCTATTTTACCAGTTTGTGAAGTGGAACTAGACACCTTCATTAGTCTCTCAGCTAAGTATGCAAAACCTGAGTGTTAGCCAGTCCTCCCAGTACAGAGCACTCTTTATGAATAACCTGGGGAATGTTCAGACAGAAAACGTGCCTTGCTCTCAAATCATTCCAAAAATCTTCTCTTGCATTATAAAACCCCTGGATTCCACCGCTGGCTGATGAAATTTAGAGGCTGCTCCAAGGATTCAGGGGAGAACACTAATTGATTACTGCTGTCTTCTTTTGTTTTATTTTCCTTTTGTCCCTCCCTTGGGTTATGCAAAGCAACAATTTATAACAGAATCTGGATTAAACTGCTCTGGAAAATATCCAGTTCACAAAGTGCAATAGCTATGAAACAACATCATATCATTAATGGCCAGAAATTGCTATGTTATATATTTCTTTTGAAATAGCAGCAGCAAGTTACATAAATGTTTCCTTACATCATTAATACACTAATCTATTATGTAATGAATGTCAGTGCTCACACTCCAATAATAAATGTCCTTACAGTAACCTGTAAAAGGTTATAACGTATAGTAATATCATTTAAACGTTTTTAACTGGTTATGTTATGGAAATATCCTGAAATGCTACTACACTCAATACTATGTAATTCTAGAATGATTTTTTGTAGTGAAAATACTGGTTTTTATTTGATCAGTATCATGAACAGGGGTTGTGATACTGCTCAAAGATAGCATCTGCAGTTCTGCAAACATCTGTATGGCTTTTTGCAACCACCTGAATACCACTTTTATCATAGCAAAATTGACTTCCAGCCTCACTATTTTGACTTGACCAATTAGCACACCTTTAGCATTCAGCACACAGCTTTTGCTTAGATTTTCCTTAATAAACACTTGACAACAACTTTAACTGTAAGGGGATGTTTCTCACTTCTACAGTTAATTTGCCTACTGAAGGTAATTTTCTTATTATTTGTGAAGAACACTGATTTAATATTCAGTGATGTGTATTTTTAAGCAAATTCACTCAGTCTCTAGCCCACCAAAATCTTACAGAATACACACTTAGAAATCTTTAAGGGGGCTATTTTCACATGCCTGGAAGCTTACTTTAGATAGCAGTAGTTCAAAGCATTTACATCAAAGCCTGATTTTTTTTTTTTTGCCATTTAACATTGTGAAGGTGAGTTTTGCAGACACAACATCTTCAATTCAAAGTCAAGGGCAAATGTATATATCTCTAGGCTTGTTCCATTCATGTTTTCATAAGTTCCAAAAAAAATTATTGCTTTAGGCTTACTTTATACTATGGATAATAGAATCACTTAAGCAAAAGTAAGAATTCTTTCAAGATCCACAGAATTTTCTTAGATAAGACATAGAAAAATTTTGTGGTCCCCATTTTTCTATTAAAAAGCCCTTCAGTTTTCTCTTTCTCTTTTACAAGGAGAGCCATGCTCTCACTGGTAGAAGATAGGTTACTATTATGCTCAGGAGAGCTGATGGTACTAATTCTCCAAATTGTTCTGAGATGGGTGAAGGAGTTATTGAAATGGAAGGAGAAAACTGAGTGGGGATCAGGTGATTTTAAAAAGAAAGATATTTTTAGCATTTCCATGGCTCTAGACTACAGTGATTTTGTCAATAATTATAAAACTTTGATTTTTGAACCAGACATACCTACAGTGACTCATATGGCCCCCACTAACAGCAGTGGACTGTCAGTGTCTCTGTTAGCTCCTCAGCTATGTATGAGAAAGGACAAAAAAAAGAAGGGCGTATTTGTTGATGGGGTAATGTGGGAGTTGCAGTGCCAAATAGAAATGAATTTAGAAAATAAAAAAAAAAAAGCAGTGAAAAATAAGCTATATATAAACAGCTATTAGAACATTCAGGGTGAAAATCTTCTTCAGGAGGAAAGGAAAATCATAGATTTAGACAGCCTTATTTTCATGTTTCTTATACACCATTTGTAGTCACAGCTAGAATACATCCTAACCATACCAAGCTAAGGTTCTGGTAGGGAGGTGACTATAAAGGACCAAGGAGAAAGGAAAGTATGGAAGGAAAAACCCTTTCCTGGTTTACCTTTAGCATGAAAACCTTTGCTTTTGGGGTCCCAGATGATGTGCGTGTCAGCTCTGGAGAATCATGCAGCATGAAACCAACTATTCAGTAAAAACCCTCCTCCAAAACCCTAGCAGAGTCAGGAAATCTCCTTATCCAACATATAAACAGAGATTTGCTGTGCAATATTTGTAGGGGCAGCAGGCCCTCCAGCTGGAATGGAAGCCACATGCAGTCACTTCAAAATGCCTGGAACACCGATGTGGTAATTACTATTAATGCTAATACTACCATTTGTATGTGAACTCTGACTTACCTGGAGTCATCTGTGGTTGCAGAAGTTCTGTTAACTGGGTTTTCCCAAAGCTTGGTGTATGCATGTATAATGTATCAATAAGTTTAACCAACTCAATTATTTACATCCCTACAAAAAGTACACAATCAGACAGACACTTTTCCTCCAACTTGAATGGAAAGATCACAGGGGAGCCAAATTTTTTGGTTGTTCCATAAGCATTAAATTATCACTGGGGTTTCTCAAATTCCAAGGCCCTGTTTGCCTTTACTTAAAACTGCTCTATTTTGCACATACATGAATTCTCATAGGATAAAATCTCTGCTCATGCTCGGGGCAAAAAAGAAAAGCTTGTTCATTTGTGGTGATATAAAAGCTTAGGACAGAGTTTTTAAGCACACAAGACCATACTCTCAGTAGTATTGTTAACCACAGGAGTTACAACAGCAAAGAAGCAACTCAGTGGGGTAATGTAAACACATGCTGGGGAAGTAAGGCACACTTTTAAGAAATGAAGGAAGTTAACGTTTTTTGGTTAATGATCATTTTCTGGAAATCCTTGGGAGGTCTAACTATATTCTGAGAGATCTTTGGTTTCTCATGACTGCAAAGCTTCTGAATCCCGCCTTCCACCCAAAAAAAAAAAAAAAAAAAAAAAAAAAAAAAAAAAAAAAAAAAAAAATCTGGTGCTATTCACTATATAGTTGTGCAAAGTGAAGCTCTCTGTAGGAATAGCTCACAATTTTCTCTGCATTCCAGTAAAACCAGTGTTGGAATGCCACTGAGGTCCTGGCATCTGTATATTTAGTAGGTGGTTGAATGGAAAAAAAGCCTTTTGGGAGGTTCTACCCAGAAGACAGCTGTAGCAACACAGGGATTATCACAGTCAAAGTTGTGCATTTGCCTCACCCCACCCATGCATGTGTGTTAGTTTACAAATGGAATACTTTGACTATTTTTTAAAACTGTACTCATTGCTTGTTGGTTTAATAATCAAGGATCTGAAAAACAGAGTTTTTTATATGGTAGGATTTAGATTATCTGCCTTTATGCTAGTGTTTCTTTTAGAGCTCTCCCTTCTCACTATCCTATTAATCCACTGCTGTTTGAATCCCTCGCCTCCTCTACCCTGCTTTTGGTGCTGTTCTGCCCCCATCTTTCACCACCCTTTGTTTGTTACAAATAAAACATGATCATAGTTACACACCTGCTGTTCTCATTTAATGATAACATCAGAATACTACTTTCCCAGCAATGTGAAACCGACAGCAGGCAGAGCTTTTTGTTGCATTTTTCTTCTTTTTTGCACATCTTTTTTGAATATTTGACAGTAAGCTAAAAGCAGCCTTTTAGTTTTACATTACTGCTGTTTTGAACAAGAAAGGTTTTCTATTTCTTTGAACAAAAAATCTATTCTTTGGGCACATCTTTGCTATTTTGCTCTATAACGACAATATTGACTCTTCTCATGCCATTAGACCATCTACCTTGAAGCCAGGGCAATAAAGATGCTTAATTTGCCTCTCACCTAACCTTGACATTTATTTTAAAATATGTGATGTGTTATAGGAGAAGCACATATACCAGCATCACCTCCCTTCATTTCAGATTATCTAAAATGCATATTCCTGTTCACACTACCTTCACCCCTGCTTTCAGTAAGTTATTTCAGAGTTGCTTCCTCTATTTAATTCCTAACTACTGGAAGTTAATACTTTCTTTGCTTTTTAGTTTTGTTTGCTCACCTCTATTCTAACTAATTCCTTGAGTATAGCCCATGGCCTTCACCTTGTTTGCACTGTTAACAGGGCCAGCTCTCTATTTATTGAACTTTCTTCAACCCATTTTTGCAATTGTTGCCATGTGTTTACTGTTGCCATCTGCTTGCTACAATTACACCTCACTTAAAATACTCTGTGCGCAGGTGAGTTGCAGATGGAGTTCTTTTTGTTGGTTTGTTCATAAGTTTATTTACTGTCAAAGATAAAGGAAAAATTACCTGAAGTGATTACTTCCTCTTAGTCTGCATTTTGCAAGGTGGGAAAGGTAAATTAGTCTTGTGTAGAAATATAGAATCGAGTAGGTTATTGGTGCTAAACAACTTCTGCATATGTATTTATTAACTTACACAGAGATATATATTTAAGTGTAATAACCATAAAAGATTTTCACAGTTCCTTACTTTGCTTTGAATTAGGCTTTCATGTTATCAGCTGCAGCATCTGAGTCAGAAGTTAATCTGTTGCAGCTTTGGGGAAACTGTATAATGCTAAGATGACAGGGAATGCTATTACCATTTGCATGCCCTTCAAATCAATTAAATAAATGAAGCCAATGAAACTATAAGTAAAATATTATCATCACAGCAGATTTTAGTCATGATTACGTACATAAAAATCTGAAATACCACTGTTTGGACACTGATATCATCTAATTGCCTTTGAATTTGTAAAACTCAAGTTGGAAATTAATTAATTCTCCTTGCAAGGAGAATTATATAATATCTTGGCAAGCATGAGTGCTGTTTATAATAATTTTATGATTGAAAATTAATTCTATTGTGCATTTGGCAGATGTATTAGAAGATAAGATGGCTAAATATGTGATAACTTCAACACCACATACTAGAATTATTAGATTACAAAATAGTTTTGAATATGGAGTCTTCACTACTGAGAGTATTTTCTATTATTTATATTGTAATGCAAAATTAATTTGAAAAATTAAAACTCTATATGATCACACTTTTACTATGTATATATAATAAATATACATATCTTCAAGTCCAATATTGTACATTTTCTACAATTTCACCTTTCTTGAAAAGTTTAACCTTTTTTTTTAGATGAAAATTCTGGTGTAACTTACTTTGGTCCTAACCAGAGAAGAGTTTATGCCAAGAATTTATAATGTGGAAATAATTCAGACCTGTAAAAATATAGATAAGAAGTTAAGTCTTTTCCATCATGTATCCATTGACTATAAAGAAAAAATGTGAAATTCTGAATTATTATTTTTGTCCTAACCATCTGTCAGCAAATTTCACTCTTTTTTTATCCTGTGACCTAAGTTGTCTGTTTGCTCTGATGAAGCTGAGCTATTCTGGGACACTGAGAGGACTGAAATGAAAGAACATGAGGTAGTCAAAAGTTCTTGTTTAATAAACCTTTATTAACCTCCTTCACGTTCCCTCTCATTATGTTGATTTCAGTCTTAGGAAAGATTTAAAAATATATTCAGAGAAACTGCCTGCTGTGGAAAAGTTTGGTTTGTCAGGAATGTGGTGGTATGCCAACTCTTTCAGCATGGAAAGAGAAAAACTAAGAGTACTTACCAATTAAGGTAATGTAATTCAGCAAGTCAGAGCCAACTGCAAAATAGTCCTGCTAAGAGTGAAATAACATAACAGCAACATAGGAGTGCAATCCTAGCAAGGATTTGTGAGAATCAGTTCCTATAAAAAAACTTTACAATAAAATTAATTTGTGGCTGAAGACTTTCACCAAGGAAAGTAATACCTGGGAGGAAAAGAACTGCCCCACTCTTTATGGTGAGACCAGATAGCATAACCCAGTAGAGACTAAATAAAATGTTATTAAAGTCACTATTGAGCAAGAGGATAATGGAAAAATACACTTTAATTGATAGCACCTTAGAGTCAAAATAGCTGTGTTGATTTACTGTAGCTGAGAAGGTAGTCTTTTATCTTCAAAGAACTCCAGTTCAAGGAGCTTTGAATTATATAGGACTGAAGTAATATTATTTCCCTCAAGACAGTTTCTTAGTATAGGGACGCTGCTACAGGGTGAATTTATTGATTGCATCTTTGATGCTACTGGCTAAAAGGAAATGGCACTGTATTTTCTCATTGTAAGCTCAATTTTAAGGATTTTAACCTCAGTGCTCTTTCCTTCTGGAATGAACGATGAACTTGTTAACTTGCTCTTGACCTTGAGGGATAATTGTCATAAAAACATTGTTCCCCATATGTGGATTAACATTTCTCTTGTCTTTCTGATTTCTAATGAGAATACAAACTGTTTCCTCATCAGGTTACGGCAGGAAGGATGTTTCCTTTTCTACCTTTAGCATTCAGTTCAGCTATAGTTTTAGATGTTTAACCCAGGTATGCTAGCATTCCTCTTTGGCTGGACAGAAACAACCCAGTCTGTGAGAAACTCTGATACAAAATACAGTTCTATCTCAATAACATCACTGTAGGTAACAGTGAATATTCTGAGCATGATTAAAGGAAAGAATATGTCTACAGAGACTCTGAGATGCTGTAGTAGCTGTGAGGAGATTCATAAAACCCCCGGCATCCCAAACACTGGACTTCCACATCAAGCAGAAGAACTGAAAGAGTTGAAATATCTGTGACATGATGCAAAAGTTAAATGAGGACTCAGAGCAAAATTTGCAGACTAGCCACATGTCTATTAAATTTCTGAATAAACAATGCTCCTCTTGTTTTCACTTTCTTGTTTCAAACACAGCTCTACCACATAAAAAGCTAATCAATCCAAGATCCTCAAACATGCTATGTTCTCTCTGTATTGATTTTCTGTTTCCTGTTCGGAGAAAAAAGCTTGGGACTGTACATTTGCTTCACATATGTATAATTTTGTGAGGACATCTACTTCTTTCTCCTCCTGAAGGTAGGCAACTGGGGAGGGCACGAGCTGTATTGTATCCATAATAGTAGGATTGGTAAAAAAACTTGGGAGGAGAATCAGTAAGCAGAAGAGAGAAAAGATGACCAAAAGGGAATAATTTATCATGTAGTATAGATTGCTTGTCCTAGCAGCAGACTTTAATTACCTTATTAAATGAATTAAATTTGGATTTTTTTTAAAATATTCAATAAAGTCAAAAATTCTAGAGTACAGAATGAATATTTTTATTTTGAAATTCCCTGTCTTGTTTCGTACCAAAGAAACACCTAGGAGCTTGAGAACGTATTTATCGATGCATTATAGGATTTTAGGTAAAAATTCATCTCTAGTCAGACAAATTTATTACCTAAACAATAACAAGAAATTGCTGTTATCTATATTTCAGTAGGGCAAAAAAATCAGGAAACAGCAAAATTCAGTGATTTATTTGCCAAAGTTAATACAGCAACTTTGATGCTTTGAATGAAGCCCAACTTCCTCTGCCTCCAGCCCTCAGAAAGAGGTTATCTTTACCTGCTGACAGGGCTGGTGTCTGGCAGCACTTCTGTTCAATCCTCTGCAGTAGGACTGTACTGGACTCCAGCCCTTTGACTACACCCATTTCTTGGTGCACCCTAAAAGACACGGCACTGTGCAGCCAGGTGGTTGCTGCTTTTTCCATACAATAAACAGCATTAAGACAAATGTCATATACAGACCTGACAGAAATGAATTGCACAAAAGGCTTGAAGCATGGAAAATTATTCAGCAATAGTGGAAACTCCTAGTCAATACTGGCCTTTCCTCAAGTGACAATATTTCTGGGTGATGAATAACTGCAAACATAGAGTGCATATACACGTTACTGAATCTTTGATCTTCTGTGTGGCTTTTGTCAATTTAATCAGTACTTTTTCCTCTTCCACTGTATTTTTCTGTTAAAAGGTACAAAATTAAAGCAGTCTAACTTTTTTTCCCAAAGTTTTACTTGATTTACAATAAATTTTAAAACTTTTTTTACATAAAGCAAATAATAATGTATGACCTCCTGCAACATCAGCTTTACATTCTGAGGTGATAAACAATTTCTAAAATACATCTGGTATTTTTCATCTCTCAGTCATAACTTTGCTTCAAAACCAGTGAAAATATACCATGACCAGCTTAGATAACATTCCTGCAAAAGTATGGTAAAAATCAGAGTTGACTAAGGCTAGGATTTACTAATTTATTAATAGGATTACTCACGGATGTAAGAAACATGCCTAGATATTTGTATATTTAATATTATCTTTCAATGTAATGAAAAACACCAAAGAAGCTTTTAAGTCTTGTACTCCTGCACATCTGTTACACCACTGCAATAATGATGCAGAAAAAATTCAGTTTAAAAAAAGCTACCATACATAGGACAAGTATTTCTTGAGATCTCCATTTCTCACTATGAAGTATTTTTACATAAGTACTCTATATTCACTGAAGTCAAAGGAACTACTCTTAAAAGTAATGTGATCCTATGACCCCTTTCAATTTTACCAGGCATCCTCTTAAAAAATAAGACCCTTTATAAAGGAAATCAAAAGCAATCTTGCACTAGTATTGTTATATTATAATTAATATTATAATTCTAGTATTGTTAGAATTATATATCTATTTTCTGAGAAGTATAATAGTGTATCCGAAGCTAGGAATTCAAGTCCAAAAAGAACAGAAATATAAGCAACTCGTGTTGCAAGTCAGTAATTTTTGATTTAGCAGTAAGAGCTTCTTAGTTTCAAATAGTAATAAATATTGGAAATTTGAAGATAATTATTGATTTTAATCCTTAAAGAAGGGTTAATTCTTCATCTACTTTAGAAATATATGAGCTATACTTTATCTCTCTGCATTTGATATTCATCCTAAAAATTTCAATTTTCAGAGTTTCTTTTATGTTGCATTCCAGCCCTGCCCACGTTAATTTCAATATAAATTATCTATCACCATTTTGCATTAAATAATTGTTATCACTTCAAATTTGGCAAATTGTGCTTTCCAGCCTGCCATTTCTCCTTCAAGTCTTCTGGGAACCAATGAGAATAACTTCACAGTTTCTTGAAGGATGCACTAAAATGTTGCAGAAAAGATATGCAGGCATTTATGAGAAGAAGTGGGAAAGCTTCTTTCAGGCAAGGGTATTAACCTGCTTTCATTTTTTTCTAAGTGAAGTAAACACAGAAATTTTCTTGAATAGTGGACTGACAAATGGTGCTCCACTGCCTGGAAACACCAGGCACAATAGTTAATGGCAACACTAAGGCTTCAACTGGGAACTGGAACAGGTCTAGGAATGCTCACGGACAGTGAGTTTGAACAGTGAGACAGATTCCTAAACTTTGTAACATGCAGCACAATGACTGAATGAAGAACAGTGGGCACACAAAGTGCATGTGTAACAATCCTATAAAATGCAACGGATAGCTTTGCTGCTTTACACTGAAAACCAAAATTGAATGTAAAATGAAAGTCACTGCTATAAGGTTAAACAAAAAATAGAGATGATTAATGTAATAAAAGAGCATTTTCATATTTTTGGAATGTCAACACATAGCAACCACTATGTGACTGTTGAAGAAACAGTAACAGACTGGCAAATCAAATGAGCTTGAAGGATCTGCTGGCACTTCTTGGGGACTTCCTCACTGTCCATTTCCTTTATGCTGCATCTACCCAGATACCCACCTCTCCTGAAAATAAGTCTTTCAGGAATGAAGTAGGAGGCTAGTTCTCATATATTTAATGCTGGATGAGACTTTCTAACATTCCTTTTAAAATTCACATTCCTGAGAAACAACTGGATAATGCTTAGGACTGCAATTTATTTCAGTGTCTCTTAAGCCTTGGAAACCACATAGAATCTCTTCAGGCCAGGTTCTCTAGTGCTTTCTTTTCTCTACTAATATAAAATACTAATATTAAATACTTTAATTTGAATTCATTAGATATTCATCACCCTGCTTCTGCATTAGTCTTCTGCTTGCCTTTTTCTGAGCAAACTGTTAATGCTGTGACACGTCAATCATTCAAGAAATTTTTAATCAACCAAATGTCACCTACAGCAAAATACTGCCCGTGTAATAAAGCCTCTGCTTCTTCCTAGTTAATCCCTACACTATAGAATATATTTGTTAACCAACCCACCGTTCTCTTTTTTGTGCCTTCTTTGATCTTAGGGCAAATAGTTCTTTTTGTGCCAATATTTAGAATTTTTTAAGGGAGGAATAGTTCATACCAAACTGGTGAGTTTTGTGAACCTGTCTCAATAAATCAGTAAAATAGTGTGAGAGAGGTGCAGTTCTTCTTTGTGTCATAGGGTTTATGGAACATTATTCCATGGTCAAGGCAGCTGACATTCTGCTGGCAGCACCATCTGTTCACAGACATATTTATCTCCATGTCACATCTGTCCCTAAGACTTGACCTTTGATCAGCAGAATTAACAAAAAAGCCACCTGAGCTCTTGACCCCTTCACCTCCCCATTCCAGATCTTACAGTAGCTTCTAATCTGTGTAAATCCATTCCCAGTAGTGTTATAAATGCCCACATGGAACAGAAACATGGAGGAGTGTCCAGAGGGTTGGAGGAGCCTTGGTAATATTTCAGCATCACCAAGGATTTGGGTCCCTCAGGGCAAGCATGTGTCCTACAATGCCAAGTCATGTCAACAGATGGGTCCCATTGTCAGGCTCATCACCACTGCCATTGACAAATCTCATAATCTCAAAAGTGGTGTTACTTGGTGCTCCTCATTCAACCTAGTCCTTTAAATTCTTAGCTGCATGAGAATTTCAGCGTCTTCTCTTCCAGCCTCTCTCCCTCCATTTCTCTCACTCTCTTAAAATTATAACTTTACTATTTACAGGGAAATAAAGCCATAATATTGATTATTATATTAAAATATAATATATTTTAAACCCATAAATATTGATTGTCAATAAACCAGAAGGTAAACTAAACTGAAGGAAAAAACCCAAGCAAAATGAAACTTCCTCTTTTCTCTCTTTAGAAAAGTCTTGTACTTCTTAGAGCATATATGAGTTTGGCAATTCCAGTGATTATTTTACCAATGACAATTAAAAGTACTGTAGTATAAAAGGATGCAAACTCATCTGTCCTCAGGGGTAAGAGGTTGAAAAGATAAACATCTTTAGTTATAATCGTTTGCTTTAGCAAAACCTCTGGTTGAATTCCTGAAATACTTCCTGAAATAGATTGTTGTAAAAAGTCCAAATTTACAGTGAAATGAACTCATAGACATGGAGTGCAGTGCCATAAACAGCATCATGCTTTGGAAACATTTTAAGGGAAACCTAGCATAATATCAAAACAATCTTTTTGTGACATACTGATTAGCTGCTGTGAAAATGTTTATTTCTATAATTCCAGCATTAAAAAAATTGCTGAGTTGATGTATAAACAAGAAATTGAAAATTTTGAGACTAAGGTATACATGACAGTATGTTTTGTAATTGGAATTTTAAAAAACATCTTGTAGTTGCTAATTGTATTTTGTCTTAAATGAGTAATGGAGAAGCATCACTGTCCAATTCAGGCAAAATTCAAGATATCCAATGAAAAAACAGGGGAACAGCAGTCAACAAAAAGCAAAAGCAAGCTCCCTAAAGAAACAAGGAATCCATAAAAATGCTTTTTAGAAGTGTGGACTTCCCATGGCAGAATTATGGCTCTTAGGGGCAAGGCAGAACACAGAAGAGAGGACAGAGGTTCAGACAACAGCAGCTGTCAACATCCAGGATGTGTAAACGAAAATTCAGAATTGTCTCTCAAAAAGAAAGAATTAGAAAAATTACCAAATAAAGGGTCACCAAATAAAGGGTAAGTGGTTCACAGAACCAAGGATCTCTTTTCAAAGTCAACAATGATAAGTAGATTTGGTTTGTTGGTTCCAAATCTGGCAATGCTACTATTACATTTAAAATGGATTTAAGGGCAGAGGTGACAGTGATTTGTAAAGAGACTTTGCAAGAGATGATCCCTGGAACCAGATGGAGTGGTTACAGACAGTGCTCAGTAGCCCTGGGGACATAGGAGTTTTCTTTTTTAGTGCAAAGTCTACCTCAGTGACACAGGGAAGGCATGTGCCTTCAACAAACTTAGCACTAATAGGATTCCAGAAACTGAAACCCTTAACTAAATCACAGTCTTTGAGAAGGAGATTAAAAGCATTTGGAAGAAGCTTGGCCTAAATCTGGCAATAATGGCCTAAAATCATGAAACAAGGGATCTCTTTTCATGCCTTTTGCTTATGCATTCTATCATTCTTTCTGCTCATCTGGCTAAAGAACATGGAAACACCAAAGCAGCAGTCATTACTAAACTGACACTGTAATGCGCCTTTCAGAGCTGATGTTAGTCATCATTTAGCTAAGACATATGCACATTTCTTAACAGCATTAAAATGTGTTAACAGTAATACAATGTTAATTAATGATTGCAGTATTCCAAAATGTCCAGCCTCACTGAAATGCTGCAACTAGATGCTTCCAAACATTGTACAAGGGTTTTTTTTGATCTCGTGACACATTAGAAACATATTTCACAGACAAGACAGTATAGAATTTGCAGAAATGTTCTCTCCAAGTTTCTGAAGATTTTGTCACTTCATTATGTATTTCCATAATTTCCTGATGTCTAAGTAACATGGAAAAGAAAAATAAGATTCTCTGAATCATATTTTTTTCACTCTTTATCTCATTAAAATATTACTTGTTCCCCTTTAAGTCATTTTAATACAGGTTTCTTCCCACAGTGACTTAAATGAACAGATTCATAGCTTGAGTAAAGATAATTTCTTAAGAGAAAGCTAAGTATTCCATGGGAGTATATACTTATTCCATATGTATGCCATTGGAGAGTTTACTAGAATAATGATAGCAACTTGACAGAGACCAGAAGCAGCTTTCTTTGCTCTTTACAGAGTGCTGTCCCATGCCAGTGGCACAGTTACTGTATTTGTGGGCAGCCTGACTATACCTCGAGCAGTCCAAATGCACAGCGAAGAGATGTGCAGGGAGACCAAAATTCACACTCGTCTTCCTTTAACTTTAGTCCCATTTAGTGCCCCAGCCATGGTGATACTCTGCACCGAGGTCCCAGAGTTGCAGGTCTGCATCTGCAGATGTCTGGGCTAGTGGCAAACAGAGGTATTTCAATGAATCTTCTGCAAACCAAAGTTCCATGGCAGAAGGTCTGCATGATTCCAATGTGATGGGATTTGTGCCAGTCTTCTTTGCATGGTGTCCATGCTCCCTCTCACTAAGTCTCCTCAGGAGGACAGTGTACTGGGTGTGAGGGGCTCCTCTCTGCCCCTGCTGTGGACATACTCTGCTTCAACAGCAGGGCCATCTCTCTGTGACCAGGATGGTTTCTACCACCTCTTTGCTCCTTTTGTCAAGGCTGTGCTCATGCAGTCATTACATCTCTCCCAGCTTGGGTCAGTGGGCACCTCGGTGCTGAATCTTTCTTCTCTTCTCACTCTATAGTTCTGCAGTGGGACAAGTGGCCTTTCCACAGCATTTTCACTGAAGGCACTCCTATCTTTCTGCTCTCCGACAGTCACCCCCTCTCTCCCTGACATCCCCAAGCTTTGGGGACACCTGTGGCACAAGCAGAGCCAGCTGGGTGCTCAGCACACTGTCACAGCCACAGCAACCTGACCCACTCACCTCAGCTGAGCTGAGCTGAGCCCTTGGTGGTCTCCTCAGAGGCTCAAACCCTGCTAAGAGGAATGTGCTACCTGACCAAGGAGTACAGACAATTTTGGTAGCTGCAGTTCCTCCAACCAACAACATTAGGCATATAAAAGAGGCAACACAATGGGCCAATATCATCAGTTTAACATTGGAAAACTCATTAAATGTTAAATTATGGTCAAGTTCACACAGTTTTGCAAATTAAGCAACCAGTAAATTCTTTAGAAATACGGCTAATCAAATTCTCATTTCTCAAGACTTGAGAGATAACTAATGTCTGACAAAATAAAAATATATTGAGAAGTTGCAGGTTTCATTTTGTTTTAGCTTTGCATTCCCAGGGGCAGTGTATGAAGGGTTTAATCACAAACCTACTGAGAATGAAAGAATAAGCTTTCACTTTAAAAGAGTATTTTTCAATTTCTTTGTCAGGCCTGTAACACAACTGAAGTTGTTTATGCCACAACTGAAGTTGTTTATGCCATGTGTTTCCTCCCCCCCCCACCCCCCATACAATTTCCTTGATATTTAAGATGTCACTGCTTGCCTTACTGTTCTTTCACAAGTAATTAATAAGAGAGGATGCAGAATCCCCATTCTTCATTATCTCCAAAACATGAAAGGACAAGGCTCTGAGCAACCCATCATCTATGACAGAGATTTCTAGAGATTTTGAGGTTAGCTGAGATAAAAGAACAAGTCTCCTAGATAAAGTCTGGAGCTAATGAAAACACTGATTATGTTGTTTGACTCATAGTTTCCCAAAAACTGTATATAAACTTCTGAAATAAAAATTGCTGTTTGTTCCACATATTTTTAAAAAGTTACTAACAAATGTTACAAAATTACCTACAAAATAAATATGGAATCACCTTAGGATTTTATCAAAGTTTTGCAGATGAACTGGGATCCATTTTACTCAGTGTGACATATTTAGTTAACCTGAACATAAATTATTCTTAATGGCATTTATCAATGCAAATATGAGTTATGTCTATCCATTTAATATTTAATTTTGTGTGCTCATCACAATTTCTTGTGGCTGATGTGTAGAAAGACAGTATTTCTATTCTACAAAACTATATTGTGTACATAATAATTTAAATTAAATGCACCTGCAAATATTTGTTATATCAAAAAAAAAAAAATATTGCTTTGCCGACAAGGAAACATTTACTGAAATCTGCTCTAAATACATTAATATATATTATCTTAATGGATTTCTTTTCTATTGGAAAGGTATCATAAACCTAAACCTTCATAGCATTAAGCAGTAAAGAGAAACATCCTTCCAGTGTGTCACACACAACTAAGAACAGCAACAGACACAAGTCTTTCACAACAAAGTAATGCACACAGATTCACTATAAAGCAAAACTAAAACTCCCTTCAACTTTGGGTTAAAAGACAAGAGAAATTAACACCTTCAGACAAAAAATTACAGGGTTCATTCACTAGTGTAAATCTGCTGTAAGCCTCTGGTGACTCAGCCATTCATGAAGCACTTTCACCAATTAAATGCTATCCTTTGTGACAAGAGGTATTTCCCTCAAAGCACGGGAAAAATGTGTATGGATCTTCTTTGTCTAGAGTATGATTCAATAAACAGAATTATTGTGTGTAAAATAAAAGCAAAAATAACAGTTGTCCATAACTGCTCTGAGGACAACTAGCACTCACTAGATTTTGGGTTTTTTTGTAAATTCCTGCAGCACGGTTACAGTCTAGCAGATCTTGGCTTGCAGGCACATTGACTGAAAGTCTGAAATATTCATATTTCAAGCAAGTATTGCAGCACATCTCAGAAAAGAAATTTATAATATTAATTTGAATGTTTGCGGATGATTACAAATACTGGAATTAATACTAGAAATTGGATGTCGGCAAAGAATTTAATTCATCAGGTGAGCAGATTCTTTTTGTGCTCTATGCTCCTCTGTTCCCAGTGCCTCCTCTACCTTTCACTGACATAACAGCACGGAAATTCCAGCTTATCACTCTGCATCTGTGAACAACTGTGCAGTCTGAACCATTTCAATCAGGCAACATTTTCCAAACAAAATATAAAAAACATGATAAAAATGTTAACTTATCATTACTAGTCAGCAAAACCAGTTACTTTCAAAGACTGAAAATTTTGGACCTATTGCACACATATCAATACTGAACAGCTTGTGCAAAAGACAAGCAAGCTCTAATTGCTGTACAAATACTTTTGCACACAAATAGAAAGGGATATTTGTGTGCACATATTTGCCTAACTCTCCTGAAAAATGACAGTCCACTGTTTCCAAAGTTGATTTTCCATTGAGAAGAAAAAGACCTGCTGAATACAGCCCATTATTGAGTAACATGAATAAATCACCAGCGTATGTAAGGGACTGGGCACAGAAAGCATTCATAAATTCTTTAGTTTCTGTGCCTCACAGCACTCTCAGTAAATGCTTACAGCAAGGCATCTATTAAATATTCATCTGTGCTCCTGCCAGCACCTTGGGCAGAAGCAAGAAGGAAATTAAGCACAATGCAAAGGGGACAGCAATTCACTCCTTGCACATTGGCTCTGTTTCAAAGCTCACATTCTCACTGTTCTCCCTGGTGCTTGCTTTACCCTCCCAGGTGCTGCACTGCCACCGAGGGGCTGACAGCCACTGTTTTGGCCCAAGGCCTTCCTCAAGGAGGCTGGCAGAGATTCAGACAATGACAACACAACACCTGTAATCAGAAAACAGAAATATGGAGGGTGGGCTTGTTTGGTTGGTTGGTTTTGTACTGGAACAAGCTTTCATTTTATTCGTGTTTTTATGAAATGGAATCTTTTGAGTGTATTCTGGTTTTAGGTGCACAAAAGCCAGGTTGTACAGAAGCACAAGTGGCAAAACCCACTCCCAAAATGATGAATACTATTCAGTAAATAGCAAATTTGGTTTATTTCATATGCTTTATTTCATATGCTTTATTTAATCCAG
The DNA here is from genome assembly GCA_013397395.1 of Sinosuthora webbiana. Taxonomy (NCBI): domain Eukaryota; kingdom Metazoa; phylum Chordata; class Aves; order Passeriformes; family Sylviidae; genus Sinosuthora; species Sinosuthora webbiana. Next base: position 546,204 of record VXBN01016569.1, read on the forward strand.
TCACTATGTCCTTTAATCCAATGTAGAATAAGACATTTCTTTGAAGATATGGAAAGAAAAAATGAATGGCTATTCTGAATTACAGTGTATAGAACACTTCAACCATTTATTTTGACAACTTACTCATTCACCTGTTCATGTGATATATCATCCATATCTGGGTTTACTGAACCACAACAGCAAATATTATAGAAATAGTACAACTTGCAGAGAATTTTAACACTAGGAGTGTTACTAAATATTATTTATTTATGTAAAAAGAAAACTGAAACCAGAAACGTAAGCACTTACTCCAATGAAAATCCCAGGAAATTCTGGAGTTTGTGATCAAGTAAACAAAAAATAAATGCTTATTAGGTAAGCCAAGAGTTACCCAAAGGTGCATCTCCAAACTAAGGATATTGCACCTGAGAATAGAGAATAATAGTGCCTCTATGAGAATTTAAAACAGTTAAATATTTGTACTTAGATATTTATATTTGTTAAAAATACAGAATTTAAACCGTGGGATACTGCACTTTAGAACAGAAAATACACCAAATTTAGTGCATACACAGACTCACCATGAGTTTCAGTCATGAAAATCTTGGCTTGCAGGATCAGGCCACTGGCAAAGATCCAGCAACTTAATTAATTTAAGTTATCATAACAAAAGGATCAACAAATCTTCACTGTGAACTATCCAGTTAGCATAGAGAAACGGCAAGCTCTTATACCTGACTTTTTACTGCCAGTGTTGGTTTACTATGTAAATTACTCAAATTATATTTAAATTTATTTTCAGATCATTTTGATGACTATCTAAAAAAAAAAATGATGTAGTAAAGAGAGGATAAAATGGTATGACTTCACACACAATGAAATTTAGACGAAGCAGAGGTACTTGGTGTGATACTGATTTTTCTTAGGTGTCTATCTCTTCAACTCAAGAAAAGCAAAATTCTAAATTCTGTATGGAGGAGATAATGGAGCAGTATTTCGATGTAGGATAGTTTATTACATAAACAGTATGTACAAATTCTAAACATGAAAATAGTGAGTAAAAGAAATCAGACTCTATTTACATTTATATTTTTTTACAAAATGTTTTTACAAGAAGTGTATATTTTTTTCTCTAAATAACAGGACAAACACATAAGACCAATCTTTTTGTATTACATACATAAATAAATATTGACTTTAAATGACTGTTATAGGAACATAATTTCTACAGCCAATTTGGGTAACAGAGAAGCATTTGTTACCTCTACTACAATATAATTAAGTAAAAAGGAAAAATTTTACATATAGAGCTCTGTTAATTACTTTGTAAATTGTACCTTACTAATATATCAGTAGAGGTAATACAGTCGATACATTTCATGCCCACAACTGAACAATGAGTTTTGGCATGCAAACCCACATATAATCATCAACATCTGCAGGTATCCACTTACACTTTTTTAAATAAAGGGTTTTCTTAATCATCGAAAACTACATGCAACAGCTTAGTAGTAGCATATTCCTGGTTAAAATGCACAAGTTTTGCATAACATTATTTTTAGTAGTTGATGTTCACAGGTACTGATCAAAAGGGTAGGAACATACTTGGCACATAGTATAAGAAAATGAATTAATAAATAAGTCAATATCACTATGACATTTACATATACACAAAAAAAAAAAAAAATTATGGTGTTTTACACAGAATTTAGAACTGTCTGGTTCCCCCAATTTGTTTTACAAGGCCCTGATTTAAGACATTATTCAAACAAACTCTGACATCCATGCTTGATTTGAAGCATCGCTTAAGCTCATTCTTAACTGCACAGGTTTGCTTCCATCCCAGTGACTTCCTTTGTGCCAACCTTCCTGAATCAGGACCTGCTTATTGGAAACTCTCCCTGACTCCCGCTGGGAGCATGAGGATGAAAGTATTGTGAAATAAATTGATTCAGTATTAAGGTTTCTATACAGTTCTGCTAATACCAATCAGCAGAATTGCCCAATTCCCACTCACATTAGCAATGACTTTGTGTGTGACCACACCAAGTATCAACGGCAGTGTCAGCATTGCCACACCATGTCCTCAGCTCTTTCTGAAGCCACTAAGTTGAGGATGTTCAGACTTCTTATTTATTGTCTGTGTGCTATATTCTTAATGAATATTCAAGTTGGTGCACATGGATGATACAGCACAAGTTCTGTCTTATTTTCTCCTGCTCTCTAAACAACTCAAAAATGGTCAAAAAAAGATATAACGAGAACAAAACAGTTTCTTCTTATACAAAAATCACCAATGAACAAAAAAATCCACTTCACAAAGCAGTTACCAAAAATTGCATAATCTTATAATTCTCCTGTAAGAAATAAAGATAAACAAAATGCATCCTGAATTCAACTGACAAATTCATCAGAATCGTACACAGTAAATAATACATTAGTGTAAAGGTGCAGAGTATCTTAAAACATCCCAAAATCTCTAATATCATCCCAATATTAACTCTGAATTACACAACATTAGAGAAAATCGATCTTTAACTAGGGAATTAAGTAGCAAATTGCAATTCTATTCCAGAATTAAATGTTTAATGTGGCTTAGTCTAGTGAATTAGGACAATGTCCTGTGTGATTCAGCAAAAAAAAGCTTTAGAATTAGGCACTAAACACGTCAAATCTGTACTGCTAAATTTAAAAAAAAAAAAACATCAGGAAATCACTCAGAGCTGGGAATTTAACATCCATACATGAGCTTTGTTGACTTGGTATTTCTCATTTTTGATTTCGAGGGTGACTTGAAAGGTGAGTTGATAAGATGATTTGTAGAAGGAAAAGAAAAATTTACATCTTAGTGGACTTTATATAATGCACTTGATCAATAGATTTCTACTTTATCATCTTTTGGTTTTGATCAATTTTCAGAAGTGAAAACCTCTCAGTGTTCTTCAAAAGTTCCTTGTTACTTTGAATAGAAGAATGTTTCAGAGAGAATGGCATCAGCAAACAGTAACCTTTTTGATTCTTCTCTGAAGGACGATTATATGAGGTTCCTGCTTATCTCCAATGAACTGGCATCACTGTAACAAAGACTAGCATCTATGCTTACAGTTCCACTATAGTTCCATGCTTTACAGTGCCACTATGAATTAAATGTAATTTTATTAACATTAATGAAGTCACTTTAGATTTGATCCAGCAATACTAAAACAGACTGTGATTGAAAGGTTTGGACAGAATTCTTCAGAGAAGCCTGAGGTAATTACTTTCCCTGATCCTGCTGATCCAGGAAACACCACAAAGATCATTTCTGGACTCCTCCATGCTCTGTGCAATCCAAATGTGAAAGCACACCAGTCCAATGCAAATTTTGTTTTCTTTGTAAAAACATACACATAAAACATTTCCATCCTAACAAAAATATCTCAGACTTTGGCATTCTAAAAAAAATGAAAATAAATCTTTTTACTACAGATTTTTGGAAGAAGAATTCTTTTGCTAATTTGCTAATGCATTTTGGAAAATAGAGGAAGGAATTAAAAGCACCATAGCTTTTACTATATTTTAAGCTATTGCTAAAGGCCCAAACCATGTAGCAATAGAAAATGTCTGGGAAAATTCTTGGTCACTAAGTGAATATCAAAAAAGACAACAAGCAAAACAGAAAAAGAATGGAAAAGAGCCCTTTAAAACTGAAAGTAAAATTGTAGAAAAATTATAATGAGCAAGTGATCAGAAATTTATGCCGTTTCCTTCCTCCCCCTGTGGTATAAATGCTGTAAACTTCAGTATAGACAAGCTGAATATTTCGTGAACATTTTACTGTGATAAACATAGCTCTGATCCTCAGTTTCAGATAAGTATTCGTATTTGCTTTTCCACAAAACAGTTTGTCACCAAGACAAGGGAAATACACGTATCACTAATGTCCCCTTACTGAATATCTGAGAGACATATGAAGCACAGATGAGTCTGTAGCACCTGCTGGTAGAAAAAGTGGCCACTTTGTCCAGTTGGAGTCAAGTTTTGAGGTACATGAGTCTGATGTGATGATTCAAGAAATAACAGAAATGGTGCCAAAGAATTCAGAAGCACTTCAAACACATCTTAACATTAAGAGCTGATTATGGGTATTTGTATGGATGTTTATTGGCAGATACTTTCCACCCTCTCAATAATAAATTCAAGCAGTTTCTGTTTACTATTGAGACATGTGTCTCTGTGAGACAAATTATTCTAGACAGTTTATACTGCACAATAAGGCAATATGAATTCCCTTATGGTTAAAAAGGGCACCCTTCTGTCTAAATTTGAAAAATGAATTCAAATAAACTATAAGCCAATGTTTTCCAGATGCCAGAATATTGTCACATAATTCTTTCTGTAAGCAGAACAGCAAAATAGAGCCAATACATTCATCCTTCTGTTCTAAAGATCCACAGGGAAAAGAAATATGTGCATCAAAATTCAAAGCCAAAAAGTAGCTACAGAGCTACTTGAATAATAAATGTGCCTCAGAATTTCAGTTTCTAAAATTTTTATGTTAACTATTCAGATTTTTAACTAGAAAATTGGTGTTTCTATTCAAGATAATATTATACCTTGAAATAGTATGTATTAAAAAATTGTAAGTAAGATTTTAAAAGTTATTCTTCTAGGACCTATCAATTCATTGCCATCAATTTTAAACAATTCTATTAATTGCCATTTGTTTCTCTACAATGGTATTTCTACCCTGTATATCCTTTAACTGTTGACTATATTAATAGAAGATCTACATGATAGAACATTACCACTTTAGACCAGATGGGTAGTATGTATGCATCATCATCCTCCTCCATGGTGACACTGCAATTATTAAAAACTGGGTATTTCAGGGTTTCTGCTACTAGTATTTATTTTACTTATGTCCTTTTTTCAGACAAATGGAGATATTCTTTAACAGCAAAATACACTAGGGCTTAAATTGGTGACAGGAGGGGCTTTAAGAAAAATAGATAATTTGAATCCACTGATGAGAACATGGCCTCTTTCAAAAGTATGTATACATCACAGGACCTTGCAAATAGTAACATTGAATTCAATAAGAGAACCAGCTGCATACACTGCACTATTTCAACCTACTTTAAAGACAGAATATGAAAAAATTGTAATGAACAATATAATGAACATTTTCTCACAGGTATTGAGTTGGATGTGATCTTCACCTTGTTGAATAGTGCTGGTACTGAAACGATACTTGCTGTATGATTCATCCTGGTCATGGTGCAAACATAATTCTTCATGGCTAAACTACAGAGAAGTAGATACAGATCATACAGGATGGTAACTTCCATTGGAAAACTGGGTTCCCTGCTCCAACAGATGTGCTGTTACCCAGCCCTCATTTGGGAGCTCAGTTTTTTTTCTCTCAGTTATTTGTATAATCTTCTGAAACAGTCTAATATTTCTCTGGGGATGGCTTGTAGTGATGTGGATGATGTTGCTTCAGATGAGGTCCTAAACAAAAGAAAAGGAAATTATGCACATATTAAATCCTGGATGTGCAATGCCAACATTTATCCATACTGAAAAGGCTTTGTGAAACCTTCAGCTTTCAATCCTTCAGCTTGTAAGTGCTGAGTCTGTGTTGACAACTGTGTGTATGTTCAGTCCAGGCAACTTTAGTGGGCCTGTGAAAGGATAAAAATATTCAAGCAGATGAATTTTGAACTAATTGTTGTGGGAACTGACAGTGGCCAGAAAACAGATTTTAGGCTCCAGGCAATGGCTTGAAGCCTGTGAGAAAGCTGGGCACCTAACATTCTTATTCTGGCCTGGGAAATCATGAGGAGGAACCCAAAACAACCCCTGTAGATAACCTCCTCCCCTCACCTGGTGTTTTTCTAACTTGTTTACTGGTAAAGATGTTTACAAGAAGGTGGTGCTCTAAAGGACCAATCCTGTTCATTGTACCAAAACACTGTATAAAAAGAATCTGTCTTTCAATAAACTTTGCTATAATGACCTCCGAAGAACTCCGAGTTCTATGTGTTGTTACATCAGCCATCCTGAATCGTAAGGATAAACTGTATTTTTTACTTGGCTTTGCAACACTGAGCTGCATTTCTCAGAAACACATGAAGTGCTGGAAACAGCCATTATGAGGTTTGCATTGCTTTAGAAATATGTTTAAGTTCTAGCCATGCTGGACTGAGTGAACCCAGAAAAATCTAATCTTGAAAGGTATGTAATCCTCCAGGCTGCACCTTGAGGACAGACCAACTTTGAAACCCATGTGCAATAGGCATAAGCCAAAGAGCTGTGGCTGCAAGGAATGGCAAATGTTAGACCACAGCAACTGAGTGAAAGATTGGATTTGCTTCCACTGTTGCTGATGGACAATTATAGGGGAAAAAGGCCAGTATTTTCACACATCTCAGGTTTTTGGAATGCCACTGGAATCAGTAAAAACTATATGGCTTGAAAAAGCTTCCACTCTTTACATGTGGAAGACTGAAATTTTGTAACACATCAGCAGCACAAGTCAGAACAGTGTAGCGCTTACTGTGGGGTGCGAAGGGAGGAAGGTCAGGTGTTCGGAAGGATTTGATTGTGGCTGGCCCTTCCCCACCAGTCGTCAGCACCTGAACTTCCAGGCGGTACAGCATCGAGGGCCTCAGGTTGGGCACGGTGAGCACGTAGTGATCCTAAAAATAAATACATCAATTTATCCGTTAAAAGGATTTAACGTATGCATCACTTTGTTGAGTGAGCATTGTAGTAAAGCATCCCCCATCCCCAAGTGAGCATCTCTCTATATGGAAAGAGTTTCAGTTTACCTTTAGACATTTTAGGAAGTTTAACTAGAAAGTTCTGTGCCCGTCTCTTCATAATTGGCTCAGTGCCAAGAGAGAAGCACTTGTTGGACCTTTTCGATGTTCTTCAAATCCTGTGCCTCTCCCTATTGGCAGCAAGCCAAACTGTCCCTCCTAAAACATTCAGTATTTCGCAAGCAGCACAAAGGAACTAAGGGGATTTTTGGATTGTGTCTAGCAGGGTGTCAGAGATTTTCTCGGATACGTGTGCGTGACTTTTCTTTTGTTTTCTGTAACATTTGTTATTTTTCATTGATTAAACCTTTTACTTTACAAAACACCTCTGAAGAGCAGTCTGGCCAAGATTATTTTAAACCAAACTGCAAGGGCTGGACCCTCAGAGATTGATACATTTACACCTGGCTCATAACACTCTGGCCAGATGTTAAATTGTATCAGAGCATGTCTTGAGTTTTTTGCTTCCCATTCCTTTGAACAGACACATTTTCAATCATAACACTATGGTTTCACGTGTACAAGGACCAGGTTGTTACAGACTTCTATGGAAAGTGTGCTGATCACTTTAGTGATGTGCTCATCATTAAAATGTGAACTAAAATGTATTTTCCTAACCATTCTTTTAAACGAACCTGATCATTACATAAACCTGTTTTTATTTTGGATTTGCAAGTGAATTCTACTAATTGGTAATTTAAGTAGTGGCTGGCCTGGGGCCACTTCTGCAGCTAGTGAAAAAAAAAAAAGGGTGACCACACTAATTTCAGATTTATCCCAGTTACACCATAAGAATTCGTCTTCTGCTCTTAAGGTCATTCATGGTGTGATGGACTCACTTTTCACTGCTCCATACCTTTTGTGGTCACTTAGACATGTGCTAAATAATTTCAAAGTAATTTTATAGAAACTTCAGGTGGGAATACATACGGCTAAAGACTGACAGATATTAAGGAACCAGATTCATCTAAATCAAAATCAAAACTATAAATCAAAGCATCATCTGCAGTAAGTTGGAACAAATCACTCATTCCAAACTGCAAAGGCCCAGTCCCAGGAAGGGGACAGCTGGAGCAGTGATGTTGGACAGTGTGGACAACAGAGTGTTCCTGCCTCCAGCCAGGCTGGTCTGGCCAGGAATCCACAGGACAAGTTATTCTGGTTGGCACTGTATCCGCCCCATGTGGGGAAAAAAAAGCAAGCTGTGGGAATAACTGCTTATTCCTGTGGGATAATTTGCTGATACTGCCAGACCAGACAGTAAAAGTGAAAGGAGAGAGAAAAAGTGGGGGAAACATGTTTTCCTGGCAAATTAAGACATATTCTGAGATGGGACTGCCTTTAACAGACCTGGCTGAAGCTGTTCCATCTCATATAAAATCCTTCATGGGTAGGGCAGAGAGAGGAGTGCATGCAATGCACTTGTACACTCACTCTGCTCATTCAGGTGCTCCTCCAGCAGTTGGGCCCTGTGCATTTCAGTCCTGGTTGTGTAAATACTACATTTGAGAGTGAATGGTCCTTGGCATAAAATACCCTAAATTCTGATGGTTTCTGAGAGAGAGAAGATACTGTTTCAACTCAAATCAGAGCCTTCTGCAAGTTAACCAGGTGCTATATATAGACAGATACATATAGTGATACATATAGATAATTAAAGGCACCTCCCGGCTCTACAGTTTAAAATGTTTGCTGTATCATCAAGAATAGTATCCAAAGCTATGCTTTGCATCTCGATCAAGGAGAAAAAATTAAGCACTCCTTGCTCCAACTTACCTGCAGAACCCGTGTTTGACATCTGCATACCACTAAACATTACAAATGAGCCACAGACACACAAACTGAGGGAGCCACTGGCAAAAAAAAGTAACAAACAACTTACTGCTGGCAGTATCTGTGACTGGGAAATGATGCTGTTGGGTAAACTGTTCTGCCGGCTCTCTGTGGTCACTTCTGCCCAAGTGACTTGGAACCCTGTCATGGGCTGGTGAAGGTCTGCCTTGGATATCTTCCAGGAAAAATGACCAGTGATGTTACCTTCCTGAACAATGAAAGATGCAGACAGATTCTCGGGTTTGGCCAACACTTTGGGTAGAACTGGCACTATAAATTTGGAAAGCAAAAAAAAGATAAGCTAAACTTTTAGAGAAAATCTTCAATAATATTCATTTAATTTCACAAATCAAGGTCAGGCAGAGTGGTATTTCTGGTATTACACAAGATCCAGTCAGCTTTCCAACACCACATTTTCAGTGTTAACCAAAAACCTATGTTTGATATATTCCACTAACATTTTGGGCCAAACTCAAACTTCAGATAAAATGCTCTCAGCTGCAGGGACAGAAAAGAAAGCTACGGCATGTAAAGATCTAAGTACCTCATTCACAGGGAACCATTCTCCTGCTCCTTGTATTTCAGAATACCTGAACTCAGACTGGAAGTTTTGGGACCACAGGAAAATGCACAGGTTAATACAGAACTCCATAATTCAGCCAAAAAATAAAATTCATGCATTAAAACTGTAGTACAAGTTAATAGGGGCACTCTGATTAGGGAAGAGTTATACCTGAGTTACAGTTGCCCAGGAAGGCTGTAATGCTGGAAACTGTCAGGACAGACATTAAGGGAAGGGAAGTGATGTCCAGCAGAGTTCTGGGTGACTTACGGAGCACGGGGGCACCCTTGGGAACAGGAGGGACTCAACATGAGAGAGCTTCCCTCTAACCAGAGAGAAGTATCCACACTTGGCAGTTCAAAACCATGGCTGACCTGACCCAGGACCAGCTGACCACAGAGGTCCTCTCCAACCAATACCTCCATAATTCTGCAACTTCCATAACCCTCTAGTTACACATTTTGACAATCCTGTAATGATATGAGGGCCGTATTTCTTATTTGAGAGCAGAATTAACCTAAACAAAATCAAACTGCAAAAGCAGCTTGCATCTGCAGCAAAACATTGAAAAGATGGGTCATGCCACCATAATCGTTTATAGTTATCAACCATCATTATAATAAATACAATAGGAAACCGTTCTTCCTTACAAAAAAAACCCAACCATGTCATTACAAATATTACTGTATGTCCACTACAATTACACTTAATTGACAAAACAGTAATAATATACTAGCCAAAATCGATGGTATTTCTGTTAATGTTCACATAAGCGTAAGTGATATTTTTATATGTTTTGAATCTCTCATTTCGTGTTCTAGAACTTCTTTTAAAGCCTCTCTTTTGGTGATTATAAATGCTTTTGGAACTATTTGGTAGTTCTCCAGATCATGCCTTACCTCCTTCAGCAGGACAATTAATATGCTTGTGTTTTTTTTCTTTAAATGCAGAGCAAGGTGGGGTAACAAAGAAAGTACTCTCAGCCTTAAAACGTCCTTTAGATTTTGCAGGCAGAACAGTTACTTTGTATTTGCATGAAAATGACAGGTCCTTCAGAATAATGTAGTTTTCCTACAATAAGAAAAACAAAAAGATCACATGCTGCAAACAGAGCCCAAGGGGGAAAAAAAAGGGGAAAAAAATGAACACATTGAAAAATAAGCTCGGCAAAAGATGAAAAGTTTTCTCAAAAACAATTTTTTCCTGGATGCTTAACACATGTCAATGTGGTTTTAACTCAGAGAAGAAAGAGAAGAAACTCTAACATTGCCAATGTTATGATTATTTTCAGTAGTAAAATATATTAGCATGGTATTTAAATATGTCCTTCAATTCTACACAGTTCCTTCGACACACTGCATCAAAGCAACTGACTTCTAATATTTAAAACAGTCTCCTTGAATTATGGCAGTGGGGGTAGCAGTGTGGGGATATAAATGCTAATCAAATTAAATAACTGTAAGAAAGCTGAGTTAAGCTGCTGTAAATGACAGGCTTCATCTATGTTTAACTTTTTAAAAGCACATTTAAAGTTCAGCATAGCATTATGGATGTATATTTTCCACTCGAGTACATTAAGTACTTCTACACTCTTATCAGGAAGAACTCCACAACTAATACAAAGCACAAGTCTCTATTTAAGGACAATGAGTGGAGAAGATTTACACAAAGTGTAAGTGTCCTGCTAAATTCTTACTGTTGTCTGAAGCACTTTTGAAAATTACAGTCTGAAAGCTTTAGCACAAATCATATATGGAAAAAAATGTTTGGTTGGTTGGTTTTTAGCCTGGAAAAATCTCAAATAATATGTTACTGCCTAAGGTGAAAAGTCTTTCACTACCTTTTAGATCTTTAATTCCCTTCAGAATCACTAATTTCCCATGTTCTTTTGCATAACTCTCTCTTTTTTCTAACTGCAAATTAGTCTAATCTTCACCTGGAAGGTAATTTTCGATGGGACATACAGATTGGGCTGAGAGTGGACTCCCTGCCTTCAACCTGCCAGGAGAGTGGTCCAACAGGTTTGATGTCTCCTTAAAATTGTGACATGACTATTTTTATTTATCGTGACAGATTGGATGAATTACCATAAAATGACTGGAAATAAGGAAAAAAGGAAATAAATTCATAATCCCACAATGCATTTGGACAGATGTCCAAACAGTCTTTCCTGACCTCTAGTGGAAATGAACTTCTTCAATGTTAAATTTCTCCTATTTCCAACGTGATATCTTGAAGTAGTACAAATGATCATAACATTATGTCAAAATCATTTTTTAAACCCGCCTCTAGTATATGCTTTGCTGACCCCAAGAAGCAGTAAATCTTACAAGCTAACACCATCCTGTGTGAGAAATCATGCCTTTTGATTTACTCTTTTACATGCCATTAACTCTCCTGAATTGATGGGGTAGTACAGATCAAGGTAAAAAGGAAAGGAGAATTGTGATTTTGTCCATTCTGAATAACACACTAAATCAATTCTGATACACCAATCACATTACTTTGTTGTTCAAAAAACATGTTACAGAGACAGATGACACTAGATTGCCAACAAATTGAGTACAAAGTACTGCCACTGCAGTATATATTTGGGCTGACACGTACTTACGTGGAGCTTTTCTCCCCATCTAATATCTGCCCGACTTTCAGATTTAATATCTAGTATTTGTCACCTACAGTTCTTCTTATCTATTATTCTCCTCACCTGAAACTCACCTGCATGTTTAAAAGAAAACCTGGTTTATTAATTACTATTATTACTGTTCAGTATTTGTACTGTGCTAAAGTTCTACAGTATTAATTGCAGATAAAGCTGCGTGTTCTGTATGCTGTAGAGATATCTAAGTACTTAGTTAAGAAATTTGTCTGGTCCCATTTTCTGAATAACAGCAAAATCAAATAGAAGATTTTAGTCTAGTGTAGATTTAGGAAATCCAAGCAACCCAAAAACTGTTGAGATACCTGATTTTTATCTTTTGCCAGAGAGGAACATAAAAAAGAAAGCATCCTTACTGATCTATGAAACAGGGTATAACACATACTGTGTTATGTTACAGAACCATCCTTTCTCTTGCTGCCTAGGAACTACTCAGAGTCAAGCAGAGGGCTGAATGCAAACTTACATAAGTCAGCTCTGTTACTTTCCTAAGTCCTTTGGTGTCATTGTGTGCACAGGACTCCAGTAACCAGTGGACTTGGAATTGATTCATGCTGATATCTAAATGATATAAAAAGAGAGGAAAAGACATGTGTTATAAATACGTTTTCACCAAAAGACATATCTTTTCACCATTCCAACTCTTCTGGCTTCTCTGGATAAAAACAGAAGGACTTTTAAGTATTGTAGAGTTCGTAATTCCTCACTAGAGCAATCTTTTAAAAAATGGAAAAAATACTATACACCAATGTAATTTAAACCTTGTATCAGCTAAAGGAAATAAAACAGTGAAATTTCATTTTCAGATATGTTACCATATACTGCTTACATTAAAAAAAATTAAATTGAGCATTAAAAAAATAATCTCAATGCTGCTACTTCTGATCATCCTGCAAATAATGGGACTAACTTGATGTCAACCACCTGACTGTTTATATTGTTAGAGCATTGCAATACTGCTGCCTAGAACTGCTTGAGAAATCTGTGCCTGAAGATATGTGAAAATGCCTGTAAATCCCCAAGCTTTCTTCTTTCAGGATACACCATAAAACCTGCTCAATATCCGTTCAAATAAAATTCTAGTCTTGACTCTTATGAGTAATACTGAAGGCTTAAGTTTACTCCCATTTAAATCAATGACAAAACTTGCTGCAGTATCAACAGTATAAGCTTTCAACTTATTTCCAGGTCTTCTAGCTTTTTGTCTAATAATGCTTGAATAAAGACGCAAAACAAAGAGCAAAAAAGAACTGAGAAAAGAAGGAAAACTGATTAGGTAGTGCGAGTAGTTCCTGACATTTTTCTGGATTTAATTCTCTATACAGGAGATGCAAAATTACGTCTGTTATTATTAATTAGCTTGGAATGATAGAGCCACTAATGTGCCTGACTGTGGGTTTTGGGAGGGAAAACAATTATCTCTGACGCCTTAAGGGCTGATCTGGTACTAGACTGCTATGAGAAGTTTGGATGCAGAAGAAAAGGCTTGTAAACTAAAGGGAAAATGACTAGTGTAGGAAACTAGCTGAAATGGCCCCTTGAAATAAATTTTTGCAGTAGCTGTACTTTATAACAACATGTATGCTAATTATTTTTGCAGTTTCTTGGGAAACAATATTTCTTTGAAAAAGAAATCTATTAAAAATACATTTCCTGCTTTGTGATTGTTCCCTCTCATTTAAAATAAATTAAAAAATGGATGTGCTTTTGCTTGTCTCTTCAAATTTTCCCACTTGATGTGCCTACTGGATGAACACAAAAACTCACAGTGCTTTTTTAAGTAGGTTTCATCAGATTTCATCTCTTGCAGTTCACTGGAGAGTATTGAGTATCACCTGCTAGATGATTCTTAAGGGCTTTTCTGACTCAAACCATTCTATCGTCCTCTGATTATTTTAAACTATCTTCATGGGTGGACTGCTCTTTGAAAATCTACAAAATGTGTATTTTCACTTGTAATACTTTTCACTTGAAAACTACAAATAAATCATTCTCCATTGGCTAAACGTTTATCCAAGCCAATTAAACCTTGTAATCGTCCAGCAGTCAGGGATTGGATAAAACACATCCTTAAGGTAGGTCACAAAATACCACTACATGGGCAACTGGGAAATGACAAATCCATGCATCTAGACCTTAAAACAGCTCAGCATTCATTGGTGTAGAGGTTTACCAGACCTCTGTTTAGAAATGCAATCCAAGGTAGAACCATGAAATCATCGAAGGGTTTGGGTTGGAAGGGACTTTAGGGATCATTCAGTTCCAACCCCCCTGCCATGGGCAAGGACACCTCCCACTAGACCAGGTTGCTCAATGCCCCATACAACCCAGCCTTGTACACTGCCAGGGATGGAAAAAAAAAAAAAATATTTCCAGCTGTTGGAACACTGGAATCTTCTTTGTATTTTCAAGCAGGTCCACCTCCATTCATTATGTGAGCTTCTACTCTCAGACAGTTCATTTCTTCCTACTTCTTTTCTGCATTAGCAAACTCTTAGTAACCCATTTGTAAACATCTGTGGTTTCTAATAACCCTTCTATTTGAAGAAAATAGAAATAAGTTAAAGAAGAATGTAGAAAATTGGAAATACATTTAAAAAAATCTATCAGCTTGTACTGTAAATGTAGGGTGAAGGTTTTAATAAACATAACTTCCTAATTTTACTTGAGCTAATGAATCTTAAATTTGATAGTATTCTGATAACAATCTATACTGAAAATAGAGGATTTTTTTCTTTTCAGTCAGTGTGTAATTATAGGTTATCTGAAAAGGGTTTTTGTATCACATCTACAAGTACATCAACTGTTATAAACTGAAAGGCATCATGACAGCCAGCAAGACTAAAACTTCTTTAATTCTCACCTCCATATTTATGATTGCTGTTATCTAAAAAAATCAAAGATACACAGGTTAAATGTCATGTCTTAAAAAAGAGAAATGTAAAAACAATTCATAACAAAACCACCCCAATTTTAACCTTTTAAAAAATATGTCCTGTCAGTGTCTAAAGTCTGACTAATACCATGCAACAGAATGAAGTATGAAATACAATAAGGACATAGCTCCTACTTCAGACAGGAACTTTTTTAAAAATAGGGAAAAGTGGGACCTTTTGTGATTAAATAAAGCTAGAAGCCTGAAAAACTCAAAATGTATATGCATGCATAAAGTATGCATATGGAAAGACAAGATTGTTTTAGAAATTACCTTTAATATTTTTAAAAGCAAAAGGATACAAAATTCATAAAATTATCTAAAAAACCCAATAAGAAACTGGGAAAAAATATGAAAATATGCCTTTGTCTTATAAAGTTGCTCATAAAGATCATTTCTCTAGAGTTTTATGAAACATTATACAGCTGATTCTGTGTTTACAATACATGCAAAAGAAAAGCTTCTCCCAGCCCTCCTCTCAGCAATGCACACTATCTTAGTGAGATCACTACCATAAATTTTACTAAAACTTTTGGATTTAGCTGTCCAGTGCAAACTGAGGGATAGGTGAAAATCTGAGCAAACTGGATGAGCCGCTCAAGCTGCATCTAGCTGAATGTCAGCCACTGCCACCAGAGCCAAGGGTTCTGGACCAAGCTCAGCTAAGGTTAATACACTGAGCCCAGAGCCACAGCTTTTTCCAAAAAGTCATTTGAGTAGTTAAATATGAACAGAATATTCATTACTTAATGGGGCTGAGTTTTATCAGAAAACTCAGCTATTCCTTCTAAAATAAGTGCAAAACACTGTCAAGAAATTGCCAGACTGCTTCAGTCTACTTCCATGGTATTTCAGATGTCACAGTATCAATCTCCTTCTGAGTATCTAGAGTTTCATCCATTCTAAATTTTCAATTATGAGTTTTTATAAAGCTTTTTAACTTCATTGTTCTCATGGTTAGAACATCTATCATTTGATATTAGAAACAGTGATGCTTGCACAAACACCAAGCGTTTGTATTTCCCAGAACTCAAAATATTTTTATGAAACACTGAACTTGAAGGATATAATAAGTACTAGCACTCATTTGAGCAACTCAAAGCTCGTGAAATTAGTCAACAAAATAGCCACGTAAGTATGAGCACAGCTTATTCAAATAATTACTTTTATTTTAAATTCACATAAAGAGGGAAAAAAAAAAAAAACAAAAGGGAATCCAGGGCAATTACTTTAAAAATCTCTTAATGATACTGACATGGAAATTATCTCCAGATGCCCAAGCTAAAGAGTTTTAGGTCTGTAAGACAAATGCACATAACTAATCTTTTCAAATAAATTAACAGTTGATGTTAATTACTATGACTGGGATTTTTAAAGTAGGTTTTCTGAAGTATAAATTGAGTTTCTAGACTTAAGAAAATATGTCAATACAGATACCACATGATCATGTTCTTAAAATCCCACGTCTGCTTCGCTCTTTTGCTCAACAAAGATATGCAGCCAACTTTGTTGGATAGAAATCTTACATCTCTAATTTGAAATGTATGGATCAGGGATTGCTGTAAAGCATGTTTTTTTTCATTTACCCCAAACTGACTTTATTTTCACATGAGTATCTCCACAAAGCTCTCTATCAATAGTGTCTAGAAAGATGTTCTTCACCAGATTTTTGTGATTTCTCCCCCTCCCCACCTTCAACTCTTTAGTTCCATTTTAAAGAAAACAAATAAATATATTTCTGATTTTTCTGGATGGAAAATGTGCATTTATTCCGTATCTTCAAGCTATAAAAACAGCTCAAAATTCTACTAATGCCAATGCCATCTACAAGTGTTCGCCACTTGGAAAACTTCAGGTTCATATGCACAATTTAAGCATCTTAAATTCATAGACCTAAACATAGCCTAAGCCATGGCTCCCCAATGGTTACTAGGAATACCCTGGGCTAAATCACCTCCCCACAAAATTTAAAGCTCTGAGTATCATTCTGAAAAACAATCCAACAAAATGTCAGGTAATTCTGCAAGTTCTCCCATATGGAACTTCTGGTTTAAATAGTTCTACAGCTTATTTAAAATAAACAAAATTTTTAAAGCTTTTTCTTTTGTTTTTCTCATCTTTTTCAACCTCTTCCACACTTCTATTTTGTACACATGCATTACTGCCAACCCTATGAATAATTTGAATTGCATCTAATGTGGTTTCCTTTTTTTTTACCATGCTACTGCAGACAGCTACTTTCTCTGCCTCAAATACTTTTTTCTCCTTTATATTACAGCTACTATTCCAGGAGGGTGCCAAATTGACTATCATAAGGAACTGAAGCTTTGTAGCTGAGAAACTGGCATGGCATGGACATAAGAGCAGTGAAATTTGCTCATGCAGCCCAACACCATCAATATGGAGCTACCCCAGGAAACCAGGTAAACAGAGGTATTTATTTCTTTGTATCCTGTGGTCCACAGCAAGAAAATTGCAGCAGGCTGTTTTGGGAACTGGGGCGAGTTCCACCATTGGTTTGCTTGAGGTCTTTAGGTAAAGAACTTCATGGATCCTTATCTCTTGTCCACCCCTGTCAAGTGGTGAAAATGATAACAGAGTGTGCTGTAAAAGTATTTCAGCTCTTGCATGTTATTCTGATGTTGGTCTCTACAATTTGGTACAAAAATGCCAATTAGTACCAGCTGTGACAGCACTATTATGCAGGCAACCAAATTGCAAAAACTTATTAGAAGGAAACTCAAATGGGATTTGCTGGAAAACAAGGTTTCACAGCAGACATGTTCAACAACAGCAGCTCAAATTAAGGTTTAATTACAATAAAAATGTCTGGCATCAATAAACACGGTAACATCAAGTTGACTTCTTCGTCGTGACAGGATTAAAAGTAATTAACATGCAGTGTTTGATAGATTTTCCCATTAGAATAAAATACAGTACAAAAGTAAATATTATAAAATTAGACATATGAAAACCTTTACCTGCTAGCATAAAATTAGTAATTTAATACAAATTACTAGCAGCTATGAAATGAGTATCTCAGTAAAAAAAGAAACTATGTTCTGCATTTTTTGTCAAGATACCTCAACAAATTGACTCCCTCCAAAATATATACCTATAATTAATATGCTAATTGTATGTCAAAAAGAGTTGTTATCAAAGCTTGGAAGATAATGAACCATACGTAAACCTGCTGTCTTCATTCAAAGCTAACCTTTCTTCAAACAAAATGCCATAAGGAGGACAACATATCTCTGAAATTATTCAGTAAAAAAATTACTGAAATAATTTGTTCTGTGTAGCAGCTAAACCTTTACATTTATTATATTTTGTTAGATCTGATATTTCATATAGCAAGCCACAATGGTTTTTTGTGACTGGCCACATGTTTTCTGTTTTTCTTTGCATACTGTGCGGGATTGTTCTTCCAAGCTTCTGAGCACATGGGCCATTATTCAACAATGCACTTAGTCATATGAACAGTTCTGTTAACTTTAAGAGTTAAGGGCAACTAAAGGATCAGGCCAGAAAGTTTAGAACCTAGCAAGATCAAGACACTAAAGACCATCAAAACTATAGTAAAGATGGTCTTGAACATGTCTTTGATGGTCTTAAACTAGTAGGAAGAAGAAAATATAAAAAAAATTAGGTAATTTCCCGTCTGGATCATGTGTCTTGCAGCATTACTGCTCTAAAAATAGACTAGAGCAAGCAGAAAATACTTTATATTTAATATCACAACACAGGGCAGAATCTGCTCAGGGCACATGAATTACATGTCTCAGTATCTTACAAGCTTGATTAATTGATTCTACTCTAAAGTCATAGTATGATTTTTCAGAGCTCTGTATAAATCCTGTGTCAACATACCATCTGGGAAAAAATATTTACCTCACTGTACTGAATGGCGAAGCTGTAGCAATGGTAAATGGTGAAATTAATGATGCCTTGCATAAAGTAAAAGATATTATCAGCTCCGAAGTGTTCGAAGATTTGTACAAGTCAAAGGCCTCCTGGAGAAGTTTTCCTGCTCTTTCTCCTCCCAGTATGTAACCCCCTTTACAGCTGGTCATCTACTACAACCCAGCACTGATTCCAACCCACCACCCCAGCAGAAGGATGAGCAGCAGTGTCTGCTCTGCAGCAGCACCTGCCTGCATTTCCACACCACAAACTAGAAAGCAAATATTTGAGATAGAATGCGATGAAGTGCCTGCTGCTCTCTCAGGCTCATGTTCATCTGTTTATTGGACAAACATTGTTTGTCCATGTCTACACAGACATCTAATATACGCAGTTTTCCATCAGTGCTTTTTCTGATGAAACTCAGTTGCTGGAGAGGTCCTGAAAAATGTGCAAGGAAGGCTGAAATATGGGCAAAATCCAAGTGAAGAAATGAAGCAGTGTTATTTACTACTAGTTCCTTCAGTTTGGAAGACATGAGTAGTGTGAAGTGATTCTTATGGTATTTATTACATTTAAATAACAGCATGACAGAAGACCAGAAGACCATTTAAATAACAGCAAGACAGACGTTCCCCCTTCAGAAGGGATACTTCACTGTACAGCAGAGAAGCAAATTATGATATCAGTCAGTACTAGATCATAAAACTTATTTATTTCTTAATATACTGGTTCATGAGCCATTGTCTTACTCTGATTCATGGTGTCCAACATTTGCAGTC
Organism: Sinosuthora webbiana; assembly: GCA_013397395.1. Classification (NCBI taxonomy): domain Eukaryota; kingdom Metazoa; phylum Chordata; class Aves; order Passeriformes; family Sylviidae; genus Sinosuthora; species Sinosuthora webbiana. Next base: position 565,666 of record VXBN01016569.1, read on the forward strand.
TGAAGGTAATGATAGGACAAGAAGTAATAATATAATAACAAGTGCTATTTTACTCATGGTAGTTTGGCAAATTCAAAATGAGGTAAACACAATTTACCTCCTACTAACGTTAAAATGCTGCATTGGTGTGCTAATGCCTTGCAAGTCTCTCTGCACTCCCCTTTTCCATGTAAAACACTACTTGTTTTGTCACAGGAATTTAGGTAAGTTTTCTTGAAAAAAAAAAAAAAAATTAACAGCTCCGTCTCTTTTACTTCCTCTGCATTGATTCACCTGATGGTGTAAAAAAAAAAATCCAAAGTTTTGTTTGGTTATGAAATTCAAGGTATTCACGACACCTCTTGAGAAAAAAAGCCTTTTAATAATCAACTATTCAGGCAGTATGTTTAAAAATAACACTAAAACCTTCAGTTGACATTTAAACTTCACTCAACAAACAACTCTTAGCAAGACAAACTATACTGTTTCCTGCTCTTACATGGAATACAAGCAGTTTCGATTAAATCACAAAGATATTGTTTCTTTCATTATGCCATTTAAAACAAACTTTCTTTCTATAGACCACATTCTTTGTATAACAGAACAGTAAGCCTTTCCAAAAATGATATTAACAATTAGTGTGTAATTTAAAGAGAGGCCTGAGACACAGTATTTTTGTCCATATCTAGACCTAGGAAGCCTGAAGGTTTGAAGATGTTTATATTGAAGGATTTAAAGCCTGGGATCATCTCTAAGCCGGATTACCTCTACCCTTACTTATTTTCCCACACACAACATCCTATACAAAGTGAGTTCAACAGTATCTCATTCTGGTTTTCCATTACAAGGAAACTCGCCTCTTGTAAGCTCCAAGTCTCACAATAGCTGCTTGTAGCCTGAATAGAGGCTTTCTACATTACCCTCTCATAGCCAGATTTTCAAAGCTAGCTAAGCATCCCAGACCTGAATTTAATGAAAAAGAAAAAAACCCAAACCAACAAGTTCAAGGCTCACTAAGGTTATTCATACAATGAAAATGTCACCAGCTACTCTACCATTAACTTTACCCTTCTGTGTAACTTTGAAAAATGTGGACAATAATTTAGACAAGCAGACTATATTGAGGGTAAGTAACTTTGGAATCCCTCCCAATTCCAGAGTCAAAGTACAGACTCATCTTGCCCCTAATTCCACAGTGGGAAGAGATGCAGGGATGCACCAGCTACTCCCTTCTCTCTCAGACCTCATGCAAAAGCCATATATTGCATGGGTTTGTATACATGTACAGTGATCCATGGAATTCCAGAACGGGACTTTCCTGACACACATTATGGAACACCGTACTAGGACCTTGCTTTGCTGAACTGGTATTCAAAAAGTTTACAGCATTAATATGTAGTTTCTAAATCTGCAGTTAAAGATTGACGTGCCTACAAGAAATAGAACAGAGCAAAACCAGGTTAAATATCTATAAAACCATGTGCATACAGACAAGGTAAACAGAGCAAGAATTAGGATTCTAATAAATGTAGAAGAATTGGCTTCAAAACAAAACAAAACAAAACAAAACAAAAGAAGTGGTTCTACATAGAACAAGCACTTAAAACTCTGGAATTCCATCGCCCAGCATGTTTGACATGCCCTGAAACTTGGTGACCCTCATAGGACACTGGATATTATTGTGAAGATAAATGTATCAGAAATGAATAAATACAGTGCAATTACACTGGGCTCAGGAATTTTGACTACCTAGCAGTTGTCTGAAGCTAGGACAATAATATGCAGAAACACTGTTACACTCTTTCCCAATTCTTATGTTCGTTGGGATTTGCTTTCGGCCACTGCCAAGAACAGAACACCTGTTGGGTAGGATCTTTGGTCTAGACTACTATGGATATTTTTTGCATCCAGCTTATGGTCACAGGAGCAAAAGAAACTGATACTAACAACTCATTATACATCAGCTGCATATATGGATAATCTTAAAAATTAGATTATAATTTCAGTTTCAGATACCTTTCTTTTTGTTTCCTTCCCTCCACCTCTAGCTATTCCTTCACATAGTCCAGTTTCCTTCCCTTATTTGTCGTGTTTATGCAACTGGTTTTATGGCCACCTTATGAACCAGCTAATTAAAATACAGATTAAGAAGAGGCACGTGGAGGAAAATTGACCCAGTTTACAATAGGACACTCATTAGTTCAAACCACCTTCACCATAAGCATGATGACTCCCTGCTGACAGGTTAACCTCCCCTGCATCATAAGATCAATGCTTTATCCAGAACTTAGGCAGGCTAAGAGAGCACTCATGAGCAGTTATTAGCCCACACAGTTCATGAGAAGCCTCTTCTAAACTGCTGAACCTCAGCACCTTTTACTCACAGCAGGGATGGTAGGATTGCTCCAGGTATGATAGTGTAAGCCTGTGAGACAGAGCTTTGACTTAATATGACCTAGTGATACAGTTTGGGGAAAGGAGAGGAAGAGCTCAGCTGGTCAGAGCATATAGTGCTATAGTGTCAAGGCTGTGGGTTTGATCCCCAAAAGAGCCATTCACTCAAGAGTTGGACTCAATGTATTCCTTCCAACTCAGAATATCCTGTGATTCCATACTTGGATGGTAAAAAGCTTGCCATTTAACCCTGCTGTTATTGAGACTGCCTCACATCAGATATTGCCATTGACAAGTTTAGTGATACTATATATGCATGCATATATATATATATATATATAGCACTGTGTTTGTTGTTAAACTAATTAACTTTATACATTGTGATAATACTCAAGGAATAATTAGAAATACAGAAAATTGTACTAGTCAGACATAGACATATTGAAGGTACAAAAAGATGCTGTTTTTGAAAATGTATTTTTTCCTGAAGAAGTAAAAATCAGGCAAGAGTTTATTTATTAGTTGGCCAGTTAATTTTTTCAGTACCTTCAAGTAGATAAAGTCTTGATAAATCATTTTGAAATGGAATATTGAATTGTATCTTCCATGATGGTCTATCTTTGGACTGAACTCACAGACCAGGTAATTTATTACATTTCTATTTAAATTTTTAATTTAAGTTCAAAAGAAATCAAGCTTAAATTTCTATCACTTACAAAATTTAAAAATAAAAAGATTACTTCTTTTAAATGCATAAATTAAGTCAAATTAAAAACACTTTCACAATGACTAAAGGTGTTCAGGTCATACTGAGGACTTGTGCACAGCCCACACTACATAAATTTTAAAATTAAACAATAAATGGTTTAAATGTACAAAGTGTACAAATATAGAAACTAGTCCAGTACAGCCTTCAGCAAACATCAGTGGGCAGCTGTTAAGTAAAATCAGTGTTCTGTGCTGTCTGTGCTCTGGGAACACAGTGGGTAGTTCTGATTCGACTTGTGATTATTTGATTTCCTGGCAGACTTTGAACCAATTCCAATTACATTCCTGAGACTAGCAGTTGGACAAACTTGCCTCTTAATCTCTCATACCAAAAGCTTTAACCACCTACCCCAAAAGGTATGGAGGTTTGGAAGCCAGTGCAAGGAACCAAGTAATGGTTTTCTGTTCTGCCTGTGAAATCATAAAGAAATGCAGTAAACTGTGCCTTTGAAAAGACTTTCCAATATTGTCCCATTTGCAGGGAAGATGTCACTGAGGTTGCCACCATTGTAAATGTAATTTTAAAACTTTATAACTGACCCCACTAATCAATTGCAGACTGTTTGAGAATGTGAAAACCATCTGCTCTACCAAATTCTATTATTTGCGGTTGATGTTTTTCATGACTTCCACCAGCAACACTTTAAGTATTGCAAGTATTTCACATTTGGACAGAAACCAGAGTCCTATAGACACTTCGTAAAGTAAAGCAAGCAAGATGGTCAGATGCTCCCCTCTACATCCTTTTAAAAAAGGCAAAGAGATTTTTTTCCTGAAACAGCATTAAGACAAACTAAAGGAGAAAGACAAAGTTAGGGAGGTTTAGGGACCACACAGATACTTCTGACAGGATATTCCTTTAACTCCAGAATAATTTTCCAGGATAATTAGTTTATAGAACTACCTATCTCCCCAGGCAGGATGCTGTGGAAGGCCATGATATACAGGCTTCTGAGTCAGGGGTAGCACATGTGGAAAAGCAAATTCTGTAATATCTACCAGTGCCATTTATAAAGAGGTGATCTAGTTGAAGAGTCCTGTGCTTACAGCCAACGTTACTAATTAAATCCCTAAGCACTAATGCACATTATGCATACCCACACAATCAACCACTGCTGAGACAAAGTCCCTGTATTCCCATGGAAGTCTGAGGGCAATATATTAGTGTATACTTCACTATAATTAAGAGTCACATCATTTTGTTGAAAGAACCATCTGGATCACAGTGATATCTTGAAGTGTAAGTATTTTACTGCTTGAATATCAATAACTAAAATATGGCCAGCTGCTCAAACACTAATCTGCCCAGTGCAACAGCTAGTAGCAAACTAAATAATGCTTTAGCGTTAAGCAGTGGAATTAAGTAATTAAGTAGTGTGGCATTCTTTAGAGTAAGAGCTGGAAACTCCAACTGCCAATGAAAGATTTCTTTACCATCAATGGCTCTACTTCCATGAGAAAGGACCATTTGATATGTGTTATCAATGGGAAAGCTTTCATTTCAAAACCTGCCATATGAAATACCTTATTACAAACAAAGAGTCAGCACACATAGTCACTTCATTTATGTCCCTGAACTAAGTGAAAGTTAATTTTGTTTTCCTAAGATCTGGGTTTAAAAGCATTTGTGTTAGCTCTCTATTTGCTTTGCCATGCCTTGCATTTTATTCTTCTCTGTAATTTAATTCATTATTCTTGTTTGGCTGATTTATCAGACAATGGAGGAATCTCTGCCTCTCCCTGCCTTAAGTATTCTTTTTTTCTTCTGCTTTAGAACTTACAGAAGCACAAAGAAAGAAGCCTGAAGCCAAGTCTTAATGCATTTTAAATATTTGTCTTTTTAAGCAAAACCAAGAGGCAGATATATTGATTTTAAATATCTAGAAGTACTTAAAATGTTTAATTTAGAGGGAAGTAAATGCACATCAACTTAATTCAAAGAAAAGGAAACTAAAGCTTTCCTGAGCAAGGAGAGTTGTATTATACTCAAATAGCAGGCACCTAGAAAATGGTAGTGAAGGCAAAGTAAAGACTTAGAAATTTTGTTGTGACAAGTGCTTTGGAAAGAAATTACATTCTGATATTTTAGTGCATTATAATTATTGAAGTAAGTGATGAGAATTGATGCAGAGAGTTCATAAAAGGTGGGATTTTTTCCTTCTGTCTGTGAGCAAAATTTTATTTTCATACACAGATTTGCAGCAACTTGGAAGCTTTTCAGCTAAGTCCAACCCTCAGCCGTCCAGTTGCCCAACCACAGAAAAACAGAGAAAACTTATGCATCTTTTTATTCTCACACTTTCAGTCTAGATTACTGCATAATATACTGAGGTTCTTAATCATCCTAAGTATCTCTTCCCTTTAAACAGGGGTTTCAGAGTGCATCCATTTTTGGCAATGGATGGAACTCTGTGACCTCAGCACCAAGGAGTTAAAAGTGATTTGTTTAATTTGATCCCACTACTTGACAATTTCTAATTTCACACATCAAGATGGCCAAAATATCTGGCCATGGAACACATTCTACTTTTCATTTACAAAAGGGGGATTCATGCTGTTTAAGGAATGTACTGTTTCTCTAATCCCAGGCCTAAATGAAAGGCAGCAAGGAAAAGACTTTTTTTTTCCTTCAGAAAGAAGCTATTGTATTCATATGCCAACATGCTTTTGGATGACTCTGTCTAGCAACATCATGTGCATTTGCTAAGTATCTTGTACTGCTTGAAGTGTGGAGGTATTTTCACTAGCATACATCCTGAAGTGATTATTGTCATCATACCACAGTATGCAAACTGAGAGATTATTTCAGAATTAGCTTTATTTCAATGTAAAGTCCAGATTCTACATTCCATTCATGCCTTATGCTTACTAAAGTTAATGGGACTTAAGAAATGACACTTGAAGAAAAGTCCCAGAATAGTCTTTCCTGCTTACCAAATTGTGGCACAAAATGATGCATATATATGGAAATCCATCCCCCCTACTCAGACTTTTATTCAAACACTGTGTTCCATTTCTGAGTACTGATATGCAGTCACTCCTTTGCTGTATAACAAAGTTAGTTTGGTCATAGTCTGCAAGTTAGTTTGGTCATAGTCTGCAACACCCCCTCTAGTGCAGTTGTTGCACAGGACAGAGGTCTGATGAATTCTATTCAGAAGGATGATATAAAACCAAGAGCTTTGGCCCTGATGTCATCACTGTGTTCCTTTCACTGCCTTCCTAGAGGCTCATCTGCAAAGTTCACTGAGGAATACATCTTCAGTCATGGAAGAACTACCTTTGAATAGTCAAAAGACATCACCATACCTTCAGTAAATCCTAAGGCACATTGCAATAAACTTAAATGGCCTCTGCAGGCTGATATTGATGGAGGAAAAATTCCCTGTCATTGAAAAAACAGTGAAAATATCTGTTACAGGGTTTTACAGACAGAACTAAATACCTTGATTTAACTTCACAGTTAGTTCGACTTTGAGCAGATGGTTGGACCAGCTGACCTCCAGAAGTCCCTTCCTGCCCATTTAAATTCTTCTATGATTCTGACCTATATTTAGCTCTTTAGACTGAGTAAAATGATTTAAATTCAAAACCAAAATAGTTTCTCAGCTAAATTGGGACCAATGAAAATAAAGAAATAATCTAAAACAACCTCAGAAGCATGTTTTCTTCAGATGATATAAGCAATCCACACAGGTCTTTCCTTCTGTTTCTGTAATCTGCAGTATGCTGTGAGGCTACAGTGTTGGGACACAGTAAAAAACTCTTCTAGAGAGCCATCTTAGTTTAGGAGGAAATTAAAAAAAAAAAAAAATCTGGTCTGTATAGAATGGTTTGACCAATGAATTATGAATACAATAAAAAATTCTGAGCAGTTATTAATATAGAGAAGTAATAACTCTGTTCTTACTAAGAGAAAGACCGATGTTATAGCAGCTATTAACGTTTTCATTACAGCTAAAATAAACTGTTTCAACATAACAAGGGCAACTGTAGGGTTGAACAAATTTCAGTAAATTTCTGCAAAGAAAGGCAGGGTCCTACACCTGGGGAAGAACAACTCTCTGCACAGCAGTGTGGCAGGGCCCAACCTGTAAAGCAGCTCCGTGGGGAAGGACCTGTGGGTCCTGCTGAACAGCAAGCTGTCCATGAGCCAGCAGTGTGCCCTGGTGGCCAGGAAGGCCAGTGGGATCCTGGGGACCATTAGGAGGAGCATTGCCAGCAGAGGGGTGATCCTGCCCCTCTGCTCAACCCTGGTGAGGCCACATCTGGAGTGTTACATCTGGAGTGTCCTGTCCAGTTTTGGGCTCCTCAGGACAGAGGAGAAATGGAGCTCCTGGAGCGGATCCAATGGAGGGCAAAAAACATTACTGGGGGACTGGAGAATTTCTCCCATGGGGAAAGGCTGAGGTAGCTGGGATTGTTCAGCCTTGAGAAGAGAGACTGAGAGAGGATGTTATCAGTGCTTACAAATACCTTAAGGGTGGGTATCAAGGAGATGGGGCCACAGTCTTCAGTTGTGCCCAGTGACAGAACAAGGGACAATGTACAGAAACTGAAACAGAGGAACTTTCATCTAAATGAGGAAAAAATCCTTTACTTAGAGGGTGAAAGAACAATATAACAGGATGCCCAGAAGGGTTGTGGAGTCTCTCTCTCTGGAGGTATTTGGAACCTGCCTGGATGTGATCCTGTGCAATCTACTCTAAGTGAACCTGCCTTACACCAGGGAGGCTGGACTAGATCATCTCCAGAGGTCCCTTCCAAACCCAGACATTCTGTGATGACATACTGGTTTAAATCTTCATCTAACAAAAGCCCATCTAAAATCTAAATAACAATTTTATTTCATCATCTCTGCAACCATCTCTTGTTTGTGTCATGAAGTCTAATACAGAAAGTTCAAAAAATACTTGAAAACCATCCTACACAAAGCAAAGACTACTACAACCAACTGAAATTTGATCAATTTACAAATGTCCAACATGTTTAAGCTTGAGATATTTATTTCTTGAGGTTTTTTTTTAATCATGGTAACTCTTATTATGCTTATCAACCTACTTATTTCACATGGTTTCATGCTGGCCTCTTAATTTTTTCTGTTTTAAAGTTATACATTCTAATTTAGGACTATAGAATGGCTGTGTTTCTCCACCAAAAAAAGGCATTGATTTTTAACAACAAACTACACAAAAAATGAGAACATTAGTGCAATCAACAGGGACTTCTGTGCTCACCCACCATGTAGGAGACAAACAGGTCAATTTTTTTCCAGGAACTATTTGAACTCTGATTGCCTACCTCCAGTAAAAATAGGTGCCATGCCACTGAGCAGGCTCAGGTAAGGTCTCTCTCAGTATTTCCTATTATAGTTGCTGCACTCTACTACCTCCTACAACTCCCTAAACATGATCTAGTGCAGTTCATAAAGGTGAAAGATGTGTGGGTACAGTTTCCAGCACAGCTGTCTCAGTAACTGCTGTTTTTCATGAAGACAATGTGATTTTCCTGCTGTGTTCCTTGCACAGACCTGCTCTGCAGTAAATTGTTACTAGCAAATTTACAGTACCTCATCCATGCACTACATAATCTCCAAACTCTTGCAAGAGCTTATAGAAGCTGCTGGCTTCTCAGAAGCAGGTAATTTGGCTATATTTTAGTTCCACACAAGGCAATGGTTCCTGCTGAGTTATTACACATGCTGTCACTCAGAATACTGATATTATCTTTTTAAAAATGAAAAAAAAGAAGGCAAGTGTGATGAACTGCCATATTCTGCTGCTCTTCACACACCTTTGCTATCACTGCTTGTTCTGCAAGAAAAAGGAAAGCATCTTCCACTGCATGGCTGCGGCATTTACCTAAACACCCCAGTGTGCCTCACAGAACTTGCCCCCAGCCCAGAGCCAAAATGGGTTTCTGGCTGTCCGCTTATGTAACTGGATGCAGAGAGCTCAAAACAAGATGAGTCAGCTGTACAGTCAGCAACTGAGCTAGCACACCCCTGGCACAAAGTGACAGCATGTAAATCCATGTCATTTTTGACAGGTCTGTGACATAGCTGTCTTTGACATTCTCCAGTTCTGGAAATTATACCACTTTGAAATCCTCTTATTTCCAAACTGTGAGTTGCTATAAGGATTCTGACTACCTTATTTCTTTTTATAGACATTTATAGCCTTTAATACAAATATTACCTCCAGGTATGTAGCAAACAGTGAGATTCAGCTCCAGATTTAGATGGGAATATTTAGGTTTCTATGGTGCAATGCCTCTAAGTTCAATAGCTATGTTATAATATCGCTATAAATAGTGGACACCTAGCTGAAGATATCTGTGTTGGAACAAGAATATTGCTGTTCTGCTCAGGGCTTTCCCTCCATTAAGTATAACTAACTTCGGCAAACTATTCACAAGGTGAATGTCAGTAGGGGTGCTGGCATTTTGGTCACAGGACACATGATCTTTCTTCTGGCAGCAGGCTGGCAGGAAAACAGCTGCAGCAGGATTGATTGTTCCACTGGGCTGAATCTTGCCTGCAGACTGTGAGTTGCACAACCCTGTCTGACGCCTGTGGGAGACATCATTGTCTTCTCATCTTTGAATCCTGTCCCTCATTTTTTTCAACACAGACTGCCAAGAATAGAACCTCAGCTCACAGAGACTTGTTAGGCATCTCTAAGCTTTCTACAAATGAGCTGTCTAGGCTCCCCTCTGTTCTCAGTAAAGAGGAGAGGCATCTCCAGAGAGCAATTCTGCTGCTGTGGGGGATGAATTGCTTCAGAAGTCACCCGCTTTTCTTTTCTAACAATAAAAGAAGCTTGGACAATGAGTTGACATCTCACTTGCAGAGGTTAAAGTTTAAGGTGATCAGTACTGACAAAGCTCAGAATATATAAATCTCACTTTAGATAACAAAAATCACATTTTTTGGTAAACTGAACATTCCCAATTAAAATCACTTCAACTTTTATTCAAACTTTGAATTGTTCCAGCTTTCCGTGACGCAATCCAAAAATGAAATATAACAGCGAAAGCAAGAAAAAAAGAAAACTAGCATAGCCAAGACAGTGACAAATATTCAAGATGTGCATGTACTCAGCTGAACCAAAGCTTGCAGGTGTTAGGAGGAATAAAGATGGATTTGAAAGTAATTGGCATAGCAGGGCCTGGAAGGTAACCATTCAAAAAGGCAGGCAAAGGATTAGAAGCAAAGGATACCTCTCACAATCCACAATATCCAGTGTGACATATTCCTATGTTACATAGTGTAATTAAACATTTCTACAGCCTGTCCTCATTCAGGTGTTGCCACATCCATCTAAACCCAAAAGCATTTAAATATTTCTGAAATTCTTGGAAAAATTCAAGAAGAAAACATGACTATCCACTTTGTAGACCTTTATTTCAAGCACAAAAATTGAATGGATTTAATCAAGTGGTATTGATACACATGTAGATTGCGCCAAGCTAAAAAATGAACAGTGTGAGCACATTTTGAATAACAGCACATGAATCTGTTAGAGCTAAACTGGAGCAACCTATATGCTCTTAGATGACAAGAAAGGAAAATCCCTTTAATAATTTCTGAATATGAACAGACACTTTAAATTCATTATCCTTTTGACTGGCGGACTAAACCATAAAATTGTTGTTAAGATTTTTCTGAAAACCAGAAGGATGCAACCTAGAAGAAAACTAACCAAGATGTGTTCTGGTTGTGACCAACTATCCATTCTGTTCTAAAGCAAGGTGACTGATAAAGTTTAGCATAAAGCCAAACATCCTTATGTTCCTCAAAATTTTTGGGGGTAATGCCAAATTCTGCTATTTAAAACTTTACAGAGGTAATTCCTACCAAAATAAAAATTGTCTCAGCTCTGTGAAGATGCAGTGTCCCAACAGGACTATAATTTTTGCATAACTGACTCTCGTCATCTCCTTCTGTAAGACATATACACAGACATAACACAAAGAGGAGAGGCAATGTTTCCCTCTAATGTGAAGATGAAGGGATGAAAGGATGGGTGTAGGATGCAACTCTTAATTACTTATAAGATTGTGTTTATGTTCTGCAACTGTGAGATGGATGATAAGAGTCCTCCTTAGAGAAAACAGTAAAGCAAAATTTGACAAACCTGTCTTCTTCCAGTAGACTTTGACCTGAAGTTGATTGTCCTGATAGAAGGGGGTTCCAATTTTAAGAAAACGAGTGGTTTTCCTTCTTTGAAAGGTTGGGTAAGGATCTACCAGTCCTTTCTGTGGTTTCCCAGCAGATGTCCGTTCCTCTGCAATACACAGAACAATCAGGAAACTATTTAGTTAACTACAGTGCTGTATAATGACTATGCTAGAGTTGCTGAAATTCAGACAATAATAGTATCTTTATTCCAAATGATCTTATTTCCATTTCTTACCTAAATGAAATAAATATAAAGAATTAACTGTCCATAGTGGCTGAAAAATCACTCGTTTGAAATTGAGTTGAATTTAAAAAGCAACCAAAAAAGATAAATATGTTTTTACAGGGAAATGCTCTGTAATTTTTCTGTAGAGTAATAAGGAAATGGATTGTATTTATACCCCCAAGAACAAGAAATGTTAACACAATGGTATTTTAAACAGGCACAGTATCTACCAGTAGTTCTCTGTAATACTTCACAGTCTTTATATTCATGCAGTGTTTGAATATGCACAAAATCCAAGCACAGCATTGAATGTAACACAGAGACTGCCACATTTGGTTACTACATCAAAGTAAATATGGTATTCTATATAAGAACACTGTGGTCAGAATAAAGATCTCTCTTGCCCACCTTCCTGTTCCCAATAGTGAATGGTGAATGCTCAGGAAGACTGCAAGAGTGGAATTTTCTTTCAGCAATTCCCTTGGTGCTGTATGCCTTGCTTCCAACAAGCAATTGCAATTCATCAAGTCCTTCATCGAGCATTTCGTTTGATAAAAATGTATTAACATTTAGCAGGGCTGACTGTACTTATAGATGCTTTCAGTTGAAAAGAAAGAAATGTTCATTCAAACTGCACTTTTCATGGCACTCTTACAAATGTATCTGATCCAATTAGGAGGATCAGATCATAAACAAACAAAAAAGCTGTATTGAATTCAATATTACAACTAAATTAAAACTGAAAAGTCAAATAATAAGGAAGTGGCAAATTTATTAACTACATACTTGAGAGCAACAGGGAAAGATTCAGGTTTCAATAATTGTCACAAGCAACATATGAAATTGAACATTTTGCCTTACATGCAGCTTCAATTGAAACTCACTTGCTTTATGGCCAAATTTTACTTTCTCAGCCCTTTGCTGAATCTGATACAATTTTTCATTTTATTTTTTTTAAATTAAACTACCAAACATAATGAAATTCTTTCTTGAGAAAACCATAATGTTACTACTACCTAAATGGAAATGAAAAATTTACAGAGAGAATTACAAAGTAAAAACTATTAGGTATTCCTCAATTAAAGTTATTTTAATTTTATTAAATCTCTGCTTTGCTATTCTCTGTCTGCTCTACTTCCACAAAAACCAGGACACTAATTTAGAATATTTCTATATAAAGATCAAGCAAGAATCTTGCTACATTTCCCAGAAGTGAAGCACACAAATATAGTGAGGAAATGCATTTCTGAGTGTGGGGAAATGTAATGCCAGAGGGCTGAGGTATCAAAGGTCATAGAGGTGTGTGGGACTAAATTACTTCAGAGGGGTATGGACTATTTCTGTTCTGACAATAGGACCAGACACCTAAAAACCAGAGCCTAATTCCACACAGAGCAGAGTATCTGACAGTGGGACTTCAGCAAAATTGGCATCTTGCTTCTGGAATTACTTCCCAAAGGCCATGGAAGTCCTAAAATAAAGACAAGCCATGAATGTCATGTCCTAGAAAATATTTAAGGCAATTTTTTTGCTTCTTTTTCATATTTCTCCATCTGCTTCTGAGTATTCTCAAAAGTGCAGTCCTCTCAAGCAGGACTGCCTTTTTATCTAACTAACCTGAGTGAGATATAGAAGATGAATTTGCATCTCCTCCAGGAGTAATTTTTACTTGTTTTTCTATGTAAGATACAATCTAGCCATTAAAATAAAGTCCAAAAAGGCCTAAATACACCTCTCAGCAGAGTGCTCTATCAATTAAAATGTATGATATCAATGGTTCTGTTTCAAAGAATCTTGAATCCTCTACCTCTTGGCTTAAAGAGAAGGGAGGCTCAGATTTTTCTATAAACTTACTACTGAAATACTCCAAAAAAATATGTTTTATTTGGTACAGGAACTGATTTGCAGTTAAAAAGAAAATAGTGCTCATTATATAAATGGCTGCTCGTAATTTGAACAGTCAAAATACTTGAAGTAAATGAGATTACGAAAATATTGTTCTCAGTACAGTTTTACTCTGCTTTAAAACAAATACAACAATTAATGAACCTTTAAGTACCAAAAGGTCACCCCAGTAAAGCAAAATAAACCATAAGGCATTAGAAAGTCTGTCCTAATTAGACACAAGTAGATAGCAGACTTCCACTAAAACTACTGATGGTCTGATTTTTGAAGCAAAACAATCAAGGAGAGGACAGAGTGGAAGGAATTTAAATCTAGCTGTGACAATGATAGGAAAGAAGTGCCACTATAGAGTGGACAGAAAATATAAACAGTCAAGTCACATGTGAGGTATAGCATGAATTAACTCCAGTTGGAAGAGTAACTCAGATGTGACCTGCATTACATTCTGAAAACCCCAATGTTTTAAAGAGGGAAAACTGAAACAAAGATCTTCTCCCAGCATAAACCCAGGGGTGATATAGACCAAGAGAGTCAGAACATTAGTGAGGCCACGGAGAACTACAGCCCTACCAGGGAGAAGATTCTCACAGTAAGTGTGGAACAGTACAATAGATGACATGGTCATATCTCAATTACTCAGCTTCCATTTAGAAGGGTTTTGTTATATGGAAAGTCTTTATTTACTATGATGTTTAAAGATTATGATGGTCTGACCTAATTTTAGGAGTACCAATAACACACGACAAAGATCAGTTGATTAATTATCCCTGCTCCCAAGATGGAAACATTAATAAAGCTACACTAACAATAAAATGAGACTAAGAGCTTAAACAGTTTGCCCATTTTCTCTTTGGCAAGTTGTACATAATGGCATCTAGAATTTTCTCCCACTTAGTGGACACAGACCAACCTCAGACAGCTAAAACAGCAGTACCAGGATTCTTTTATTTAATGTGAATTCAGCTGTGAGTTGAGCTCCTCCTTAAAGCTGTGATGTCATGTGGTGACATGACAGTCAAGATGCCTGGACTGAAAAAACTAAGTACCTTAAAATTTTGCACCGAGAGCCAGAACTTCACAGAAACTTTATCAAAAGGAGCAGGAAATTGGGTAGGGGGAGGGTGCAGAAAAAAATTTTTTGCTTGTTTATCTGGTGAACTTTGCGTGGGGAGGTGAAAGAGAAGAAAAAAAGTAGCAAACCGCACAAAAAATTCTTAGGAAAAGAATCAGCAAAATTTGAAACATCTGATAAACACCAATGATACGCTTCTAGTGGAGCTCAGTGGCTCAGTGTATGGAATTAAACACCCAGTTCCCACAGTTATTTTTTCCTCTACTACAACTCCTGTGCACATATAGAAAAGGAAAGAGAACTTAATGTGGTAACTGTAAGATGATTTTGATATCATGTAGAATCCTGCAAACTAGGGACCTACCTACTTTTCTAGGGATGAAAAAAAGCACAGGTGCAATCAAGGAGGGCCAATAAGGAAAACACAGAACTCCTATATTCATTTACATTGGACTTCACTGAGGATTTAACTCAAACTTGCCTAATATACAGACTGTGGAGATTCAAGCTGATGTTCTGGTATAGATTTGAAAAAAAGACTCAGTGTATGGGAAGAGACAAAAACGTGAACTTCTGCTTTCTCTCAAGATGGCCCAAAAAGATTAGCTTAATACAGGAAAAAGAAGGATACTTCAGCTTATTTTTTCTTCTGGTTACATTAATATGTGAAGCAACCACAGACAAGAAGGTCTATTATAGCTAACAACCACATTACAATATTTTATGTATACCCAAACAGAATATAGCAACAATAGCAGTTGATTAGTGAGGCTGAAAGTAATTACAGTTCTCTTATAAAAATGGCTACAAGTTTAAACTCTAAGTGTACTTTAAAGAAAGAATGTAAATGAATAGAAAATGAAATGGAGTCAGGGCAGAATAATTAAAATCATATTCTTTAACATGTTATTATCAGAACTCTGCTGTATTAGTTCATCAGAGATCCATCAGCAATTGGGAAAGTAACTCAGTACTGTAATTGCATAAATTGCATTTAAGCAAGGCTAAGAATTGTGGGTTTTTGCCAGATTCAGATACAGTTTGCAATTATATTACTCAGCACGTGAGGTTCTAAAGACTTTAACAGTATGTAACCTAACATCTAAACATCTTGCGATTTTTAATTTGAATGTGGGCCCTATGTATGCAATATTTTGAGAATGCATGGTTGTCAGACAGGGAATGTTTTAGATTCCCTAAAAGAAGAGTCAATGTTTTATGTATCAATTCATAGTAGACACAAGCTTTTGTGTTCCACGAATCTGAATTAATGGGCTACTAAAAATAGTCAGGATTTTGAAAAACATTGCAGGTTAATACTGTCTGGTTAAGACACACAAAAATGGTTTTATTCCATCCTTTTATAAACACAGTCAGTATTTTTACCTGTATTAAATCTAAAAAATATTAACGCTACAGTTATTCAAAGGCTTCCATTTTCTTTTAGGTGAGTAGAGTCTAAGTCAAAGAATTAGGCAAAAACTGTCACCGATTTTTAAATAAGAAATTTAATGTGAAAAGGTTACTCAACCAGGAGATGATCATTGTGCTATGGAACAGCCCACTTTAAGAAAATGATTTTTTAACATTTATGAAATCATTATATAAAACATTCAAATTCCAGATAAAGGAGAGAGAAAGCATTCAGGTGTTCGAATATGATTACTCACTATTACTCCTGATGTCCTGAGTTGTGCTAAAATGAAGAGAAACCTTAGCACTTTTGAGGCGTATCTGACCCCAACGTGTTACTGCCTGCAGCTCTACATTGTAGTTGCTGTTGGGTTGGAGCCCCTCCAGGACCACATAATTTTGGGCCTATAATAGAATAAATATACAAAGCAGTTATAATATTGCTGAAACACAGGCCTTTATTAAAAGCAGGCTTGTTATCTTAGGCAGACTACTTTTTTAAAGTTAGAAAACCCATATATAAATTTCAGAGCAAAATTTCCTTTCTGTAAAAGATTCTTTAATTGGACTCCTTTTTTCTGTGTCATTTAAAAACTACTAACCTACATGATGTTTGCATAATTTTGGCAGCTTCTTGGCAATTGCAAATCTATTGTTTAGGCTAAACCTAAAGGGTTTTCTTCTATTCTCTTATGCCAAAATCATTTTAGCAAAAGGAATTTAAGCACTTTATTCCCCAATTTCTGTGTTAATAAAGCAATTGAAAACTTTTTTCTAGAGACAGCCAGTCTGAAGATAGTCAAAGTCCAACATTTCATACATTTTTCAATACATTCTATTGGTTGCAACTCTTGAAAACAAAAAATTAAAAAACAAGCACCAACCAAAAATACCCTCTCATTGGAAGGAACACTTTTCCTGTGTAGAATGGAAAATAGAATAGAAAAAATACAGTTTCCAATGTCATGGAAGCATATAAAATGGGGAAGCAACAGATTAGGTTTATCATTCTCCAGTCAAAAACCCAGACATTAAGGCAAGGCACTTGATATTGTAAAGAAGAGTCCAGCCTTCGCAGTCTTAAATTTTATTTTGCTAGATTTAATTATAAAAAATATCCTTCTAGTCCATTTGCCATGTGGAAGATATTACTCCATGTTTTCATTAGAATTCCTTGTGCCTTTAAAGTTTGAGAGTCCATAGAGAGTAAAAAAGATTATCATGTATCAAGGTAACCATCCCATATTTAACACTTGGGATGTTGAAAAGAGGATTGCCAAAAAGTATTTAGTATTAATATTTACTTGTTTAGTGCTGACTTATTGACTACAACTCTTGATTAACAGTGTCAATATTGTAGTCAAACTAATTCACTGTCTACCTGGAATGAATTCATATGGAAATCAGTATGAAATTATTTGAGTTGGGCTACATCTAAAGGTAAAAACAGGACAAAAATAATCTTCAGTCATCTTTAACAATTAAGACTTTTCTACCTTTCCTTTTTTTGTCTTTTAAATGTTTGTGCATTTGCCATTCTTTAGCCTATGAGTTGCTACAATTTTCAAATGACCATTGGTTAGCAATAGCATCTGGAGTGTCCTGAATCTCACTGGCATTGCTGTGCAGTTTCAAGACATGCTGTAGAAGAAAAAGTACAAGTCAGGAGTAATATGATAGACATTGTAAGAGCCTGCCTTTTCTATAAAATACACCCTGTATTTCTCTATATTCAAGGTGAGAACTTGGTCTCAATTACTGTAATGTTCTAATGGACCTGTTTTAATATTATTTGTATGTAGGAAGACCCTATGGAAAGGTATTAAAGCTCAGTTTAGAAGTTCTCTAGTGGTTTCTGATGTACAGACCCGCTTGTAGAGAGAAAGCTCCCTGTTATCTTTAGGCTGAAGCCTCTTTCCTGAAGGTCTTTCCCAATGGCAGGTTTCTTGAGGAACACAAACTTTTCTTTGTAGCACAGTCCAGCCCTACTTCTCTTTTGCCACAATTCTTGTTTTAAAGGACGATAAAGAACTAACCTCCCTTTCTGTGCAAACTGACTTGCATGATTTCATCACTCAGCCTTCACTGCCTTTATTTCTGTCAGGGTTTGCTGACTGAGGGACAGAGGGGGAATTGTTATCCTCTGACTGTCACTCATCACAGTGCAATGGGCAGGCTGGAGCCAAAACACAGTGTTAACACAGACATGGGACCAAAATTCTCACTGTCAAAACCACTGAGAATCAAGTTATGCTGAACTGATTTCTGTTATTTCTATATAATTATTTCTATTAATTGCTTTAAAATAATATGCAATATGCTTAAGGATATCATAACAAAAAGCTTTCCAATAAAGCAGTATTTAATACATTATTCAAGAAACTCACAGGGACTTGCTGCTAAGGAAATATTGCCAGATCTTTGGCACAGTTTATATAAAGAGCATTGGGGATGTTTTTCCCTCAGATCTTTACTGACTATTTAAAGACTGTTAACTGTTTGTTAATCGTTAACGATGTTAACAATTGTTGTGACTGTGTCACAAGTTTTACTTGTGTAATGAAAGAACAGTGTGACAGACAATGTCAGGCTTTTTAAATAAAATAAACACTTAAAGAAACACTAATTGAATAAGCCTAAATTTAGAGGATTAACAGCACTTAACTTTTCATTCATCTTTCCTAAAAAATCCTATCATATTTACCTGTATTCTAGACCAGAAGCTTACTTCTCTCCTTGAGTTCAGTGAAAGAAAAGGATTGAGGTCAAAATTGTCTGTGGGCTTTGTGGTATTAAAAATTAGGACCTCTACTTTACCAGGGGCTGAAATCATTGGAACTTACCACTCATTTTATGCTTACACTCTATTTTTTTGTCAAAGATAAACCGTATTTCTGTCCCAGTTACTCATTTCTTTCTTACCCCATCGGTAATCTTCCTTCTCTTTTTTTTTGCTGGAATTACGTATTTGCTGTATGTCCAGCTCCAGAAGACTTTGTAGTGGTGCACTGGGATATCAGGCTCTTCTGGAAGATCCCAAGTAATCATTGCATTTACACTTCCATCATTATTTGCACTGATATTGGCAATCCTGATATTAGATGGAGCTGGTGGAGCGGATGGATCTAAAATTTAGAAAAAAATGAAAATATTCTAAGAGAAAAATTACCTTCAGTAAGGTAAAGATTATCTTCACCTCATGTATTTATGAGGCATTCACGGGCTGGATTAAACACTCTAAATACACTGAGGAAAATTCAGGCAAAGACATCCCCTAACTGATATGGCTTCTTGAAAATTCTAGAAATTCAAACTCCACTGAAATAAAAATTACGGATTACCACCTAGTTTGTCATTATTCTGCATTGTTGATAGCTGACAAACATTACTGAAGCTTTATCAAAATCTACCAGACTATCAGTTTCCCTTCTGTCACTCACTACTTTAAATACACAGTGAGCGTGTAACACTCAGATTCACTCTACAGTGAGTGTAAAACACTCAGGTCCTACAAGTGGCCTTGTAGAGTCACCACAGAACTGGATGGCTGAAACATTGAAATTTTTTTGTTGCCAGATAATTCTCAGATGATGAAATTATGTTTTGACACATTGAATCCTTCTTCAAAATTCTAATATTGATATCTACCACCATGGGACATAAACGCTTCCTTAGAATAAATGTAATTAAAGCATAATGATATATTATGCCATGGTAGAAATCAATAGGGTTTTTTTTTTTAGAATGTCAAAAAGCAATTAGCTACCCCTTTGATTTATTTCACTATTCTGGTTCAATTCCTGAGCAATATCAACTGAGACAGTATTCTTTCAGTTGTCTTTGTGTGCTGACTCCAGAGTCAAGGACACATGACAGAGTTTGAATAAGATTCAATATTTAATCTTTTCCAATGCTGAATTTAAGGTCCTCCTTGTGGAGTCACTATATAATATACTGGTCCCAGGTAATGTGAATCAATGAAGATTTTGCAACAAAGCTTCTGAAAGTCCAGTTTGCTGTTTACCAACTCCTACTTTTTAATCCCATTTTTTAATTTCTACCCTTTTTTAAATGTCTGTGGCAGCCAAAAATTGAAGACAAAATACAAGGAAACTGCAAAACCAAAATTTACATAGAAGTAAGTAGTGAGACTCAAAAAAAAAAAAAATAAAAGTATATCCAAAGAGTAAAGGAAATTCACAGTAATTAAGACATGTTACAAACTTACAGCCATATGAGACATCACTTATTTACCAGAAATAAAACTGGAGGTGCGAGGAGGGAACATCAGACATTCATTTACTGTATGGTTCACCTGCATTATTTTATAATGGTAAATGAGCTGTTAAATAAACATTCCAGACATACTTAATTCATCAGACAACCCCTATGACAAATGGTCTTACTGAAAAATTCCATCATTTAGTTTATAAAAAAGACACATTCAGAATTAATAAAGACAGCATTCCCCTTTTAAAGATCAACAGATGTGAAATAATGACTTATTCCCATTATTGAACAGGACTTTTGCTGAAATAACAATGGACACTCCTGTTTCCTCACACATTCCATTTTAGTTAAATAGTAATGGATGTCCCTGTTTCCTCACACATATAATTCAACCTAACTTTTGGCCATAAAAGTTGCAAAGCAGACTTAAGAATTCTGGAAATTTAACATAATTTCTAAATAGTAAGAATGTCTCACTTCTCACTTGTGTTTTTTAATCCACTAGCAAGTCAGTTGTTTTCATTTTTTCTGGCTTTGGAGAAGCACTGCTGTTATGCTTATTTCCTTACCCATGAGGTTGCCAACAGCTCATCTTAAAGTATGCTAAACTATTTATTCCAGAATTTAAAAAAAAAAAAAAAACAAAAAACAAAAAACAAAAACAAAAACAAAAACAAAAAAAAAAAAACCAAAACAACAGCTAAATGGTTTGTACAATTTTCTCATACAATTTTTCATTTACTTCTATTATTTAATAAGTAGATATAAAATGTAATTTAGATAAATTAAATATAAACAGAATCATGATTCACACATCTAAGACATTTATTAAGCATTTATCTTCACTGATTTAAGATGTTAGGGGCTTTTTTATGTTACATGACATTATATTAGGGATATAAAACATTTATAACCTGAAGTGCAATGTGATCATATTACTGTAGGTGAATTATTCAGGTTATCTCCCAGAAGTGCTATGCATCATGTATTATGTATACAAAACATATGGGATAAAATTGAAGTGTTTCAGAGAATATATCTTCCCAAATGGTCAGATATAAGCAAAAATAATTCAACCTATAAAACATGTTTGTCTTCATTCTGCATCTACAAGAGATAGGGAGTCATTAAAAAAAAATATATAGAAGTTAAATTAAATAGCTCTTTTGGACAAAGTGTATTACATGATTAAAACATTTCAAAGTTCTCTTCACCGATTTTTGTAGGTCTAAAAGAAAATGACCAAATTCAGGTTCTTTCTTTTCAAATTCTGTATGTACATTCCAGCAAAAGAAAGCAGTAAGAACTATGTGTGTACTGAAACCAATAGATCAATTCTTCTAAATTCTACAGCACCAGCGTATCACCCTGTACTTTTTATAATTGCAGTTTATTGAAAACAATACTTTATCAGTAGCATTTCTTCTGTGCTCACTAGACACAGCCAGCAGACAAAACGCTGATCCACATTTGAAAGAAAATCTATTAGTGTTTATACCTTCCTGTCTGAAAATGCAAACATTGCATTAAAAATCATTGGGTAACTGCAGTTAAAGATAGAAAGAATGTCTTCTTAGAGGGAATATACATGTGAAATAATACAGCAAAAGCAGATATTTTCCTGAGTGCCCTCTTTCTTCAAAGACTCTTTTGCAAGCCTCTCAAATGTCATCCACAAAAATGCCTTTGAACAAGAACAGTGGTGGTGGTAGAAGACAGAAAGGAGGAGATCTGCAGCTAACAGACATGAAAAGGTGAGACATTGAAATTAACACATTTTCATGAGAAAATCATACATCAGAGCTTTAATAAAACTAGTAGAGAGATTAAGAAAATAATAAAATATCACAGATAAACAAAACTTATCAGTTTTGAATTTAATCAACTGAAAAAAAATCCTGCCTGTTTGTATGGATACACCAGTAGAATATTTTGTGGATTTGGGATGTATTGCCTGAAATATTAAGACACTCAGTGAGCATTTTATATCAGATTAGGATCCACTCCATATTAAGTATTTCAATATCACTATGAAACATTATAATTTATTCATCTATTTTGATATATTTCTGTGACACTCATCACTGTAACAAGTGACAGAATGATCATTTGGTAAGTTAAGAACCCAAGAATATTAATTGTTTCTTCATTTGAAATGATTTAGTTTCACCAGCAAAGCAGACAAGTGAGAAGGAATAACAGGGTAAGGTAACGTGATCTCTATTAACAGGAAGAAAAACCAATCAACCCAAACCCCACCTTCAAAGAAAGCACTCAAAAAACCTCCCTAGGCATCCCAAAAAAACAAGGACCCAAAACAACAACAAAAAAAAACTGTGACATGTTTACGAGCATGCTTCTCTACAATGTGTGCCATCCAGTTACCACATAACAGATTGGTTGCTTTTTTCTGCATTATTGAATGGAAAAGTCATGCTGCTACAAGGTGGTCTGTTATGCTTATGTCCATGTCGATATTAAAAGCACTATACTACTCATGCTAAAATACTTCAAGGTCTAATAACTGGTACCAAATCATAAAGCTGACTACATAAGGTGTTTGTTAACCTAACTGTAAAGCTAAAGTGACTTTCTGCTGACTATAAAGCTAATAACTATTCTACTGTTAGACTTCATATACCTGTGATCCCTTTGACTGACTGCCCACATGTATAATTCAGATACACAGATGTAAAATTATTGCAATGGAAACTGCTGCCAGCTTTTCAAATGCAAAGTACTGAAACTTTATAACAAGAATTTATCCGAGTGTTAAATCAAATTCTGTGGTGTGCAGAAAGAACAATGCTAGTTGCAGCTTTTCCTTTGCACTTTATACGACAACGCAAATAAAATACAAGTCATTCTATATGTCCTAGAATTCGGCACAGACAGCTGTCCTCAACTCCAAAAAATTCTGGTCTCAGCAGCCTGACAAGTAAATCGCATCTCACTGCTAGAAATGATAGCTTCATTAGGTCAAGGCTGAAGCTGCTGTTCCAGCACATGGGGTAAGTACTCCATTTGTCTGGATTGTGTTTGGCTTGAGTATACCCAAAGGACTTAAATTCCTGTCTTGCTGGCTACTCAGCCATCACAAGCAAAATTCTGTCTCCAGTTCCCAAAAGGGAGGACTTCGAGCTGCAAATAAAGGAAAGAAAGAAAGAAAACCCTCACATGATCACCATTTCAAAATTAACATCTTCCCACACTCATATTTGGGAACATAGTAATAGTTTACATTTTCCAAAATTCTTTAAATCAATAGTATCTGGAAACACTTGTGCAAAACCTTAAAAAAACAGTATGAGCTAGCTATACAATGAATCACATCATACACTGCTGCAGTGTATCCACTTTGTCTTTAAATGTGGCAACTGTAGTGAAAACAGTAAACGATTTGGAATAGGTGTCAGAGAGGGGAATAATGGCATTGGAATGAGAATTCTCATTCTGAGCAGTAAAAGTGAGAGCAAGTGTGATAATAATTTAAACTGCTTTATGGAGCGTTTTTCCTGACTTTAAATAGGTGTCCCATTGCTATCTTTCAAACGTGAGACCTTCCAACTCTAAAAATCTGCTGAAGCTGCTCTACAGACAAGTTTCCAACCATTAAACAGTTCCACGGCGTAAGCAGGAGAACTGGCTCTGCCCGATGGAAATGGCACACATAAACCAGCTGTGCAACAGCATAAAAAAATCATTGGTCTCAAAGGAGCAACAGAAAGAATTTTATTGCCATGAGTGGGTGTCTGTTCTGGTTTTTCTAACACTCAGTAATGTATGCATAAAATCACATCCAGCATGGTATTTATGTGCTGTGAAAACAATGTTGTCTGCTTCCTTTTGCTGGACAATCTATCCAGTGTATGCTGGCAACTGCCTTCATGGTGAAGATAAAACCTTTAGCAGAGGTGGAAGGGTCAGATGGCCTGGGCTCATTGTGTGGATCTTCTTGTCTCTGAAAATGGCACAGTACCTACCTACAGACCAGTGAGATACTATATGACACAGAAATGCCTAACACTGAGTCCTAGAGTTAACTGAAGTCTCTGACACTGAGAGTTCATTCTCATCACAAATTATAAAAAGCTAGGGAAAAAAAATAGCCTAAGAACCCTGAACTAAATGCAACAAATTGAAAATTGTATTACTAGTGCCAAGCAGCTTCTGACCAGTTAGGTTAAGCTATCCAGTGCCTTCTTACTGGAATAAAAACACAGGTAGTTTTCATCCAAGGAGACTAATTTATGGATTGTAGCAACAGTTCTCTCCTGCTTCCAGAAGAAAGGAAACAACTTGGAGAGAGCCAGTCTAAATATGAATAGAAGGATATTTGTGTCTTCATGGATCAAAAATGTTGTGTCAGGTATTCAGTTACCTATATTTATTGCTGTTATTGCAAATTGTTGCCACTCAATTAAAGATAAAAGGAAAGTACACAAAATTTAAAAACCCTGAAAAGAGAAGTGGAAACCATTGCCAAAATAGCAGAAAATTTTGATCAATTTTAGCTGTATCAATGTAAAAGTCCCTGTGCACAGTCCCACTCATATGAAAGAATCCACTTTCTAGGTGTAGTATTCACTTAATTTTTCAGCCACTCCGCCACAGACAAATAATCCAACCTGCATTTCTTTTAATTTTGGAATCACAGTTTGGCAAAACAAAGCATCACATTATTCCCTGTGAAGGGTCATGTCAACCAAGTACATGCAAACCCTTAGTTTCCTTCATAAAAAATTAAATAAACAGCATTAAAAAGGAGGTCTGCCAAAGCTTTGAATATTTCAAAAATTCTCAGCCATGTCATTTATTTGCCATTTACAAATTAATGCCAACAAATTAATGTTCATCCCAGATGAACACATGAGGCAGTGTAGAACAGCTAATAAACCTTCACCTCAAATGTTCATGGTATAGGAGCATTCAAAGCTGCAGTAGATCAGACCTCAAAACACAGCTAGATGAAGAATGGTGAGTTGAAATGCTCTTGTTTTCCTGTTTTTGTCTTTTTCATGACTGAGAAATTAAATTAATTTGAAAAATGAGTTTTATTTAGTGATAAAAAAAGTTAATGGAAATTACCTCAGAAGACTTAACCTCATTTTGAATAAAACAAAACCTTATTTTGATGTATCTGCTTAGGGAGCATGTTTTATGCATTTTCAAAAACACAAAACAGTATAAAACAGTATTGCGGTAACCAGACAAGAATTCTGAGTAATTACAGCACGTTTTTGAATAGTCCTCTCAACATCTTAAAATATTTAGTGACAGAGACTTTGTGGTGCCATACTTCTTCCTAGATTCAGATTAAATATCATATTTGTCCTCCTTTAAAGGGGAAAAAAAAAACCCAAATAATGTTCTATTCATTATTACTTATGAGCAATTGGTAAAAGTTCAGTATCTTGCGTGAGAAACTGTCTTAGGAATTACTGTCCTGTTTCCTGATCAAAGGGTTTATTTTTGAAGAAACTTTCTGCTAAGTCTGACCAAGATAGTAATCTTCTCTTGGTCTTGGCACAACAGGGTGAAGTGAAACACTGATGTGAATTTCTGTCCACATTTCACACAAACAGAGCACAGAGAGGCAGCAAACTTCCAAAGGTGATGTGCCAAAATCCACTTTCTTTTTCCAAACTGGAGGTTAAATGTGCCTGTAGGAGCTCAGCAGGGGCCAGTAGATGCTGGCACTCAAAAAACTAGGCACATCAGAGCAGCAGTTTCTTGCCTCTCTACCAGGCAGGGGCTGTCATTTCCCACTGAGCTCCAAAGTAGTAATTAAATGTTAGTGTGACACTATAACTGACTGCCTACCTGGAGACACCGAGGCTCAAAGACACCAATTGAGGCATCCCAGTATCATTCCCAGCAGTCAGCACCTAGCAGCATCTTCATGTGAGTCACCTAGAATGACTACACATTTCATCTGGCAGCTTGACATCTTTATAACAACCACTCTCAGTTCCACAGCCCCTAGAATGTCCAAATGAGCTGCCAGCATAGGCTGATTTGGGCTATGAAGCTGATAGCTAACTTAATTCCCTGCTGTTTGCCTGTCAATTCACAATCCTCTGCCAAGGGCTGGAGTTCAGATTTGGAAACAGTTATTTTGAGAGTTACAGAAGCCTTTTGAAGAATGCTGACTACATACTTTCTGCCATTATCAAAATTTTGGTTTATTAGGTAAGAGCATGCAGAGGTACTACTGACTCCCACTGCCCTTGTCACTAAGTGCTCCCCACCTCCACTAGACAACTGTGAGCAATTCTCAAGGAGAGCAAGTGCTTCAGGGGTAGCTGCAGAGACCATAAAAGGACTCTGGTATTCATGTAATGATTTCAAAACCACAAGTTCCTGAAACCCAAATTACTGCCAGCTGGGGACTATTCTGAAGAAATACCCCTATGTGCTTATCCTGTTCTTACACTTTTATCCAGAAACCCACCTCTGGCTGGGGTCAGATTCTGGGCTAAAGAGACCTTCAGGATGACTTAACATGGGCATTCTTATATTCATTACCAAGGATGGTATTTTGAGCATGGCTAGAAACTCAGTAGGGGACCAATTTGTTTGAAAGTAATACAAATCCTGCCTGAAAATGTCATGTTCAAGCCAAAACCTCAGTGCTACCATGATACACCTTTCTGTAATTGCAGTAATAGTTGTTTCAAACAGGATAGTTGTAAAATATTTACAAACTCAGTAGAGCAACTGTCATTGATCTCAATTCAAAAGAAAGTGCCAGATTCAGCAACAAACTGCTGCATCTGCTGATGTGGTGTTCAAGAAGAAGAGTTTATTCTTCTTTACTTCTTAAACAGACTCTACTGCTGAAGAGTTCTTACATTAAACTCAACACAGCTCGAAGGAACTGTATTATTTTATGTTTTTGAAATGGTATGCTACTGAAGTATCATAAGTTCTTAAAATAATACTTCTATACATGAAAAGGTTTGTGGTCACAGAAGTAATGGGAGAGCCATGACAGCCAACTTTCAACCACAAATATGGCTAGAGCACCAAAAAAATTATTAAAGCTAACATAGTTATTCAGTTATTCAGTAAGTGATTCCCTCTTCCATACCAGCAAAAGTATATGCATTTATAATGCACCTCCAAAAAGGTTTTTTTTTTCTCAGACTGACTATGGCCAAACAGTAAGGTAAAAGCCAGCACGGGAACCCAAAGATGGCGCCTGCTTGTACTGCAAGACAATTCTGTCTGCAGAAAGGAGAAAATACATTCCTCAAAGTATCAGTGTAAAGGTTCTGTCACTACTAAAGTAACAACAAGTCTTTCTCTTAGAAACTGCTTCTATTAGTAGAGTGGAGAGTACTGGATCTCATTCTTTAGCACTAAAGTCGACTAGCATGGTCTGGATATGCCCGCATTGGTGACTGCCTTTAAGAAAGGGTGACCACATCCAGATCATCTGTCTAATGGGAATAGTTTCTGGCCTGTGCTAACCCTTATGCTATGCCTAAAAGTCATCTGGGAAAATTCTGCTTCATGTTGGTCAAAATTACACCAGGGAGAATGCCAGGAACTTCACAGGATGGGAGAACAGCTTCTATCTCCTCCATCCCCCATGTACCATTTACTGGTACAGAAATAATTTTCGAAGTTATTTTATTACCCGAACGGTTGCAAAACCAGAAATATCAACAAAAATTCCTACAATACTTCGTGGATCATCAGGCATGCCTTTCTAATGAACTGAAAAGCAGCGTGTGCGGCTTTGCATTTATGCCCTTTTTTATTCTTAAGCACTTACAATTAGTGCAAGCAAGGGGAAAGTTATATTAAGAGGGTCCAAAGTTCCATCAAAAGAATGATACAATTATTTAGATACAGGCAACAAAATATTTCAATACTCTACTAAATATATGACAACAACATATTTCTCATAACTAAAAAGAAAAAAAGATAAACCTCTCAGATTAACACACTGAAACCCAAGTTCATTCATATTTCATGGTCAGGGTCATGTAGTTTGATACCAATCATGTGAAAAAGATTTCAAAGGAGCTTTATTCAGGGAGACCCTTACTGATAAAAGAATAATGACACTTCAACTTTTAATTTCTTTGCTGACTTCAAACAAATCTCACACCATTTCTAAAATCAGTGGCAAAACTACTCAAAAACCCACCTGTTACAAACCCTCTGCCACAAAAGTGGGCAGATCAGGCTGCACTGCAGGTGTGAGGAGAGGAAGGTGAGTGCCAGAGAACAGGAGGGAAAGCTCACCTCTGGAGGAGCGGAAGTGCTTGCTGGGCGCGGTGAAGCCCCTGGTCCCGTGCACGTTCACGGCGGCCACGCGGAACTGGTACCACCGGCTGGCCCGGGTGTCCGGCAGCTGCACGCGCTCCTCCGTGGTCTGGTGGGGAAAACGGCACACTTAGCCTGCTTGTTCCAACATGGTCATCTCCTGTGCAACACCAGCCAGCCTGGCTGAGCACACAGCAGCACCACAGGCTGTATGCAACCACCCCACCTGACTCCAGCCACCTCTCTGCGCTGCAAAGCATTTACAGCTGTGAACAAAACGACAGAACCATCCAATTTTACAGCGCATTGCAGGTCTCTTCAGGAAGAAAGTAGCCTTTAGAAAACAGGTGAAGTGTTAAATGCACAGAATTAGTTTTGCAGTTATCACAACCTTCACCAGTGTTTAGGGTCTCACTGTTCAGGTGTTGATGTTTCAGGGAACTCATTGCCCCAGGTGACAGGACTGATTTCTCCAATTCTCAATTTTCAGAGAATTAGGGGTCCAAAATAGCTCAGTGAAATCCAGTGCTGTGAGAACACACTTTTTCTAGTTCATAGGAAACACAAAACTCTCAGATAATGAATGTAAGCCTTCTTCACATCTTTGGCACTTATGTCAAAAAGACACTTACAGCCTTAACTCTTCCCTGAAGACCTTTCTCAGGTCATAGGAGCTGACCTCTTCTCCAACAACACCTACTGAGATTGCCAGTGTCATGAGTTCAATTTCCAAATCCTGTGGGGAGAACCACTGAAATATGACATAAGCATAGATACACTCTGAACCCTTTCAGTAAGAAGTGCTTTACATATTCTTATACCGAGCTCTGTTTTCTTCCATTTTTACCCCATTAAACTTTTGAAGAGCTATCTTTTACATTCTTTCTTTTTTTTTTCCCTGAGGTACAAACACCAGAACTGAACACAGCCTCCTGGTAACCACTGAATCACTCCCAACTACAGATGATGTAGTATTTTTGTAGAACTCATCAAAAACACATCCAATTGGAAATTTTACTTTTACATCCCCTCAATTACCCAGTTTTCAATTTACTTTAGTATGTCATGTTTACTACATTTTGATTCTTTAATCAAAGTAACACACAAACCTGAACCAGATGTCATGTATATGTCTAAATATATCATACAATCATTCCCGATTACCGTTACTGACCAAACATGCAAGCTCATTAAAAATGTAGTTACATCAATTTATTTTTACAAGCTCTGTTTTATGGAACTTCAAGAAGTCACCTTCCCTGTATAGGATTCTAGGATTCAACAATTGCAAGGTGAAGCACCGAAGTTTGCCACTATCAAGCTACCAGTAAATATTGTCCTTTATTTGTTTTAGTAAAGGACCAGACTAATAATGCCTGCCCATAGGTACATATATATACATATGTGTGTGTGTGTCTACACATGTCATCCATTCACACAACACAGATGTGTTCTGAAAATAACTCTGACTGAAAATAACTGATCTTATATATTTTAATTAACTTTATGTCCTGGGTTGAAGTATATTCTATCACCATCTTCATGAACTGTTGAAACCAGGTGAGGCAGTGCTCCCTGCCTCCCCCACTCTGGATTATCTTCTGTTAGTGGGCCCATCAGCACCTTGCCACATGACTCACAGATAACCCCCTCCTGGACTATCTCCTGTTAATGGGCCCATCAGGCCTTATCACATGACTCACCATCCCATTGTGAGATGCTCCGCCCAGAAGGAGGAACCAAGCATTCCAGCCTGGATATAAGCTGAGACTCTGAACACCAGAGCAGCCCTTACCCACTGGATTTCCAGAGGACTTGAGCTACCAGACCTTCTGCGGGATCACTGCTTCAGGAAGACCACCTCATCTGCACTGCTTCCATCACCCTGACCAGGTTGTATTCTGACTCTGTCAGTGGTCTTTTGTATTATTGCATCTGTTTTTATTTTACCTTTTTTCCTTTCTTCCTATTAAATTGTATCTCTGACTTGGAGCCTCTCGTTTGTTTTGCTTTCAAAACCACTACACTTTATTATATTATAGTAATATGAGTAAATAACTGAATTTCCAATGTAAACAGTAATATTACTATTTTTAGAGAGAATTAGTACCAAATAGAATGGTAGGTTTGTTCACAAGACATACAGCATTTCTGTAGGATAATGCAGCAGTTCCTGCTCAGCTGGCTAAATCTTAAGTTACAGTACTGTAGGAAACTTCACATGACACATAGGACATTCTACATCATAGCCAACTAGTATCTTAGCTACCATAGTTTTTATATTAACCAATGGAAATTAGTCAAATGGTTAATTATATCAAGTTTTCTCCAAAATATGCCGTAAAAATACTGTATTAAAAATCTCTTCCCCAGAAGTGAAAAATAACTAAAATTGTTTTCAAAGTGTTTGTTTTCCTTATATAATTGGAGAGCAAAATAGTATGCTAATAGATTGAGCCTTCTTCCTTAAAAAGAAAACATAAAGATGACACAACAAACATGGCACAATACAATAAACAAACTTTTTCAAAATTATTGTTTCAATACAAAGAGAAAATTTCTGAGAAACATGAAAAATTACTTGCAAATTAGTTCCTCTAACGGCAATAAAAAACAGCAAGTTTATTTTTGAAATTTAAACACCTTAAAGTTATTGAAAATTATAACCCCACTTGTTCTTGGAGAGAAAATAAAATATTAGATGAGTAACTCTGATGAAATACTATGAAATTTCTTAGAAGAAGATGCAAACCATAACTTTGCATAATTACACTGCATATGGGGATAAGCATAGAGAAATTCAGATCCTCATCCACAGCTTTTTTGATCTTTAATTGCTCTTCACACAGTCTCTACCTAAAGTTGCAGAGTAAAGCAAGAGCCAGAATCATCTCCCCTGGACTGAGATGCTGTAGGACTTCTCAGCTAAATGGCTGAGCTCTTCTCAGCCTTTGCCTATAATTATGGGCTCATACTTCAATGTTTTGGAATCATACAAGAAAAAAAAAATCTCAGTTATACAGACAAGAAAAGCCTGGAGGCTGTGCACACTATCACTTTAGTCAAACTGGATATCCATCCTTGTTGCTGATATTGCAAAATAAATTCTATCGCATTTGATTGCCTGGTGGGATGTCGAAAACTACAAACACCATGGAGGTACACTACCATATAAAGAGAGAAATTCTGATTACTGGCACCGCTCAAGGGTGCCCAGTCTGCATGTCCCATAAGGTATACACAGTTCACAAAGCCAGTCAGGCATCCTGAAGCATGCTCTGAACTGACATTCCCAGTGGGGTCCCTCACACAATCAAATTCATATCTCCTGTGATGCAGAAGGGACAGTGAAGTTGTCAGAAAGATGTCAGTTGGAGGAGGCTTCTCCTGCCACAGTGATTAACTCAGCCCCTTCTGCCTGCATTCACCAGACCCCAGGAAAGACAGCTGTCAGGCTTCTTATTGCTCTTGCACAGGAACATATTTCTGAAACACTCTCGTGCAGATCCACTGCAAGGCAGGGGTTCATATATGTTCAGCTACTGTGGAGCACATATAGTGCATGTTTCCAGAAACGTGCAAGAGGTCTGTCTGTTCCTGGGATGAGAAACACCACAGCACTGTGCCCCCTTTGCAGCCTGGATTCACCAGCCACAACAGCTGAGCTTCCACAGTCTAGCACATACACAGTGAGCTCAGTAACAGTGAGGAATAATTCAGATCTGGCACATTTTTGCTACTTGGTTTTTCCCTTGCAGAAAGGTTGTTTCCTGGAATGGAGAATGCAGATCCAAGACCTGCACCTCAACTGAGATACCGTAAGTCATTGTGACTTGATCAGCTTTGGATGTGCTTCCTTGGGCTTGCATAAGCAAGGTTTCCTGCCAGGGTCTGCTGCAGGGGGCTTTTTCTGAGCAGGACTACAACATAGTGACAGCTCCCTTTAGCACCACGCTGAAGCTAAGAAATGCATTTCTAAGTGTTCAGTCTCACAAGCTTGATGTTATTGTAAGATAGCATTTTCCTGTGCAATCTGAATTGAGAATGAACACAAATTGTCACAGAATTTAAATCCCTTACTCTATTTTGCGGATGGTTCTACTTATTCTCTCTTTCCTTTTTTTTTCCTAGCCATAATGATATTTTGCAGATCTTTTCCAAAATCAGCATTTTACTTTTCTTGTCAGCAGGGATGAGGGTGAAGCAGTAAGATAAATGATTGGAACTCTGCCATCCAGGTGGACTGTCAGCATGGTAAAAAACAGATTGAAACCGGGAAGGAACTAAGTGAAAATTTATGCTCTGTTGGCTGCTTCTCATTAAGAAACATTTGCTCATGAATCCTACATTTTCAGTTTGGATTGCACTGAGTGATAAGAGCATGACATCATAGACTTTTCTGAATTGGGAGGGTTACACCTGAAAGGAACAACTTTACAGAGAATAAAGATTTTAGTCTTTTTTTTCACTCTTTTTTCTTTTTTTTTTTTTAAGATAAATAGGCTTTTCACCAGCTGGATTTTTTAACTTTGGACAAGACTCAAGCCATGCCTTGGACACTGTGCAATGAGTCCCACTAAACTCAAAAGGAATATGTCTCTAACGCGCTTCCTTGAACGGATTTTGGTCTCTAATCCTACATTCTTCAAGAGATTTGTGATATTCTGAGACTGGATCCCTATTGCTTACAAGAAGTGTAAGAACTGACCTGTGCCACAGTTTGCCAGTTTGTAGCATCATCTTCACTTGGATGGATTCCTTGATTCCACCTCCTCTGAACAACATAGATCACGGGCTCAATGGAAATATTGAATTTTGAAGACCATTTCACCTCCAGATCTCCAGACTGATGTTCTATGAATTTTAATTCTTTCCGGGGTTTCAGTGGAACACCTGTAAGTAGGAACACACAGATAAAAATATATGAGTAATTTGCAAGATATAATTAAGCTATTTGTAGATAAAGCTGTATAAAAAACAATAAAAAAAAAAAAAGATTGATTGTCAGAGAAAAGGCCAAAAGGGGAGGAATGATAAGCATGGAAGACTCAGAAGTGTTCCTAGCTAACCCATCTCTGCTAACAATAAAATTTGTTTTTAAAAAAATCTTCAAAATTATTTCTTTATTTCATTAAAAAACTGAAGGTTGTGAAAGTTGTAAGCTAAAACTGACTTTACAGAAAACATTTGCCCAATACTACTGGGAGTAAGATCTGTTTGATCCCAAGCAGAATCAGCTATACCTGTTATTCAATTTTCCACCCAATTTATCCTTAAACACACCTAATAACAAAATTTCCATAGCATCACATAGCAGTCTGTTTCACTACTTCGCTATCCTTTCTGCAAGAAAGCTTTCTCACTGCCTTGTTTAGTCTCCTCAGCTGCATCATAAACTCAAAATTGGTCCAAGATATCCATGAATCATGGGGAATAGATTTTTTCTTTTATCTATGGAGAAGCTTTTCATGTACCACAGGACTGTTATCATGCTCCTGAATGTTTTTTTCTCCAGTCTAATAACCAGAGTGCACTTCGTTTCCCTTTAAAATCAGTGTTCCCAGACCTCTGTTCACTCTTGCAGTTGCCTCTGGAGACTCTCCAGTTGCCCAACAGCCCTTCTCCAGAGTCAAGCCAAAAACTGGACACAGACTGTGTCAAAGCTCTTAGCAGTGCAGACCAGTGAAGTGTGATTATTTCATACATCTTACATTAGTCTGATGTACTTAAGAAAGCTGTTTGCTTCTTCATGGCTGCATGATCTTATTGACTCACATGCTGCAGCTGTACTGCATGATGTGTCACTCTCCACTCTTCCCCAAAGAGCTAGGAAAGGTAATTCCAAGACGTCTTTGAATAGATATGTTATATCTAATGTATATTGTCATATTGTTGCATTTCAGAGAAAAACATACATTTCTAAAATATTACCGTAATTTCTCATTACACAGTGACACCAAAGGATGGTTATTTCTGTTATACTGCCAGTGATATTACCTTTTTGAAAACATCTGCAGTAGCTTGAAGGAAAAAACAACTCTTCAAATTTCGCATCTTTTGATTAAATCAACAAATCAAGCGTTAGATACATTTCTCTAGACAGACGTTAGGAACACTTATATTTGAGTGTGCAGCATTTTGTCACTTGAGGATATGTCACCAATAAGATCTCTGTGTTGACATATAAACATTCTTAGCAAGTTATCATATGTACTGTATGTACTTTAGTTACTTTGTTGTTTCAGTGACTGTCCACATAAGGCCAGCTGTATGTATTGATCAGAGAAACTGTTTTCTACTCAGTCTGCCACAGATGACTTAGTACCAAAATGTCCTCAGGTGAACAAACCATTTTTATATTTTAAGAGGTGTTCTTATAAATCTGAGCATACAAG
Organism: Sinosuthora webbiana; assembly: GCA_013397395.1. NCBI lineage: Eukaryota > Metazoa > Chordata > Aves > Passeriformes > Sylviidae > Sinosuthora > Sinosuthora webbiana. Next base: position 600,510 of record VXBN01016569.1, read on the forward strand.
TAGCTACAAGTAAATGAACATGATCTTGAAGATCTTCAAGAAACCGAAAATTCACCTGAAAAAAAATACAGTACCTAAATTTGGTTATCACAGCAGTTTAGACCCTGGATATCCCTCAACAGCCTAAAGTCTTAGTCTGATATAACAAACATGACTTGGGATTTCCACATTTGCAAATCCTTCTTTAGTTATGATACACAATAATCCTACAATTTACATGTTAAGAAAACTTCCATCTGCTTTGCATTAGGGGCAGTTGGATTCACTTGATTGCAAGTATCTCAGCCTCTCTGGTGTTACGTAATCATGTGCAGATGGAGCAGAGCACAAGTGCACTTTAAAATACTTTTGTAGAACCAGCACCATCACTCTAATATCCAGATGTGAAGATCCAATTACTCTTCAATGTGCCTTTTATTATGTAAATGGTCAGCCCCTTTTTTCATGCTGGAACAAATCAGTCCTCAGTCTGCAGTGCTTCGAAGTCTGCATTAGTCCAAAGTCCGCAGTGCTTAACCAAAGAATTCAAATCACTGTTCATTGTATGTGTGCAATAGCAGAGTCCAGGAAAAATATTTCTAAAGGTGTCTTTCAAACATGCATCTCTGTGTCATGAAAAGTAAGTGGACATTGTTCTGTCATGAAAACCTGTATCTTAAACATTGGTTCCATCAGAATTCAAAATGTTCCCATGGTGGGCTTTATAAAGGGTACATCCATGGCATCAATAAAATTGTAAAGACAGTTCTGCAAGGACTCAGACATAGACACCTTTAAAACTGTGCACTATGTTTATAATACAAAACTATTTTTCTTTAAGCATGAAGAGTCATTAAACTGTGCGTGACCATCTGACCCCAGTTATCCTACTATGATCTCGCCACACTATCAGACCCTTTGAATGTCCTAATTTCCCTTCACTATTTACCTTTTTTTTACACAGATCTGCAGAGACATTTTCTCAAGTCCTTCACTAGTTGAGAAATGTAAAGAAGGGGGATGAAGCCAATGACGGAAGACAAGAAGAGAACATTTGATATCTCCACTAAAGGGACATAAATGTGTGAAGACTACAAAACCAATCAGTAACAACCCCAACAGAGATGAAAAAATACTTGTTACATTAATCCAAAAACATTTGTAATGTATGTCTTTGGGGGCAGTGTAATTACATTAATATTTTTTTAGGATTGGGCTTCAGCACTCAGTACTAGAGGGCAAATTCAGTTTGATAATCCAGCAAAAGAGATGTGGATTTTACGTCTACTGTTGTAACTAATCTCCAGCGCTTGATCAACACTAAAACTACAGAAACTTCTGCAGACTCTTAGATTCAATCTGAGTTCATTTTCAAGCTGTGAGTGCTGTCAAAATGATAAGAATAAGTACTGAACTTATTCACTAGATCTTAGTCATGCTTGCAGAGTTTGCTCTTCCTTAGTGACAGGAAGGTCATTTACCCCTGGAGGAAATGAATAGCAAGCCTGCTCCACTTCTATTTGTCTTTTGTTGCAGAAAGACAGGTTGAAGAGGCTAATTAGCTGAATTCATCAGCTGAGCAGGCAGTAGGGTATTGAGCTTGCCCTTCCTCTGCAAGACATATATGCTCTTACAAGCCAGCACCTCCTGCAGATCGGTGATAAGATGTTAGGGAAGGTTAGTTCTGCTCCCATTTAATCAGGCCAAACAGAGGAGACCTTCAGTGTGTGGTTATAGAATGTATCATATCCTGTCATATGCTGCTCCACCAGCCTTTAATCTTGTTTTATTTATTTGTTTGTCTTTATCTTTTCCAGTTATTGTATTTCCTGGAATGCTTTGCAGTTGTGGCATGGAGCTTGATCGTGTAAATCATTACATATACAACATGAATGCCTGTTTACCACTCTGGTCATTTATCTCAATAAGACAAAAGAAATAAGTAAGCGATCCATTTCAATAACTTTCATTTTGAAAAGTGCTATGTACAGGTGTGTACTAATTCCTTATAGTTTTAAAGAGGTTCTAAAGTATCCTGCAAACAAGAGAGTTTCCCTTCTGCACACATTGAAAAAGATTTATTAACATTTTAGTTAAAATAATGAACTTAAAAATAAATTCACCATCTTCTTAACCTGTTTTATCATGTTTCCATCCACAGATGGAAATAAGCATGGATATTGAAATCTATGAAATGAAATCTAAGCCTGGAGCTTAGATCAGAGTTCTGCTGATTAGGCTCCTACAGAGAACCCACATTATCTGATTGATAGGTGAATATTTATTTTTTAGCACTGACATGAGAAGAACTGAATCTTGTTCAAAAACACCAACCACGTGGAAAAAGAATATTCTTTTCTCAAATACTTTTTTTTCTGCATTAGGAGAACATTTTTTAAATATTTCCATGTATAAAGTGTTTTTACATACCCGTAAATTAAAATCTGGAATTTGTCTATGCAAAAAAAAATCTTAGCTTATGTGTTGTTTTCAAAGGATGTCAAAGAAAAGGTTTATTCACAGAATCTCAGGAATGAAATCAATTAAAAATTTTTGAATAAGACTGCCTTAGATTTAAATAATTAATTTTTATATATATATCTATATGCAGATATTATCATCTTTCATTATGTTGTTCTGTGTTGATTTTTTCTTTTATCAGATTATTTCACAGTTCCTACTTGGTAGTTCCATCTGCTTGGCTTGTAGACATAAATGTTATATCTGATTAATAGGACCTGAACTGTTTATCATGAAATATTTTCTGCTGCATTCTCTCTCATCCGCATCAAATTAAGTGAGATTTCACCTAAACTGAAAATGCTTGTTCTGCTTAAGATGACTCATAATAGCCACACATTTACATTCCACAGATTTCCAGACATGGGCTTCACAAGGGGGAAAAAATTGGAAATTTAAGCAACATTTCTCTCTGGTTTTCCCCCCTTCCACTGTGCAGACACATCTCCACAGGTACCTCTCATTTTTCTTCCTGTCCATACAAACTCCCAGCAAATGGAAGTTGTGGTTTACTAGGAGACTTCACTATGGCCTGAAGTTATTAGCCCAGTGTGAGTACATATTAATAATCTCTACCTTTGTACAGATTTTTTGGAATTTGGCACGTGTGACCACATCCATTGGAACAACATTTCTTCACTCCAGAACACTCAATATCAGCTTCACAGCTTTCAACACAGGCAGCTGCAAAACCACTGGCCTTCTCAGGTGCTGGGCAGTCGCCTTGCTTCACAGACAGGATGTACTTAAGGAATTCACAGCTAGTTAGGCATTCATAATTCTTCTTGGGAAAAAGAGGCTAAAAGGAAAACAGAAGAAGCTTATGTTTTCAACAGGAACAACCAAAAAAAAAAAAAAAAACCAAAAAATCCAACCAAACCCCACCAAAGAAAAAATGTTATAAATTTTCCAAGACCTCCTAAAGTATTATTCAGATTTTCAGCTTTTGCAAGACTATCCCTGAATATTTATATATTCAAGCCACTTCTAAAAAAGCATTCCAAGTACAGAATGATGAATTCCCTCAAGTAAGACCACCATATTTTCTGGAACAATGTTGTTTATATCTGCCAGCTTTCCCTTGTTTTCCTCACATTGACTGGCTATAAAGTTGCTCAATGACAGATTAAAAACATTCCCAAAACAAAGGGGAAGCAATGGTCAGACAGTCTGCTTTTTTTGGACTACCCCACATTCTTTCCTCTGTACTTTACAACACTTTCCCCACAATATCTGATGTAATGCCACTCTAGATAAATAAGGGAAATCTTGTTTCATTATACTGTTTGAACTAAGTTGGCTAGGAGAAGATTTTGCAGCATCTTTATGTTCTTGCCAGCATATTAGTAATTGTATAATTCTTCATAGAACTGGAACTGCATTTGTGATAAAATGGTCAGCAGCCAATACAAATTAAAATAAACTTTAAATATATTGATTAAAGATCAAAGTGAATGCTACTTACTTGAGAAAGCTAGTCCTAGATATTTAAAAAGATGCTTCAATGCATAGACATTTTACAGTATACGTAATACTCAGAGGTTTGCAAGGTCCACTTAAAACGGTATAGCTTCTACAACCCAGGGAGAATATTGTGTGTGACATGGAAATTACATCTCCTCTTAGTTTAGTTTGGTGCAGAACCAGCTAAAGCGATTCCCCCAGAATGACTGTGGAATGTAACTGGCATTGTCTGTAGCTGGCCTTTCCATACTAGTGCAACCAAAAACCTTCCACCCTGACAGATCTGATTTACAGGTTCCAAAGCCTACCCAAGAGTTATAACCCACTCTCTACATCCAACTAGCCATGTAATTTCTGAAACTTCTTCCATATTCACATGTTTTACCTTCTTGTTTTTACTGTTCTCATATCTCTGCCAAAATGAGGAAGACTAGGCTATTACAGAGGCCCAGGTGTTTCACAGATTATTTATTCTCTAAACTCACTGTGGCCCAAGAATATATCTCTATATTCTTTTCATACAAAACAGTTCATACAAAACTTTTCATCTCCCATCTTTTCATACAAAACAGTCCAGAATTTTGAACCAAGCTTTCAGACACGGATTTGGGTGTTACAGGCTTTAACCAGCCTAAATGCTGCAAAAAGGAGCAGTCTCTATGTCTCCTACTGACCCTGGTGACTCTTGGAAATGCACTCCTGCTGTTCTCCCGACTGGAATGCACCTGATGCCATGGTTAACCAGTTAACAAGCTAAACGAGCAGGAAGCTAAATTTATAGGGGAAAAGAAACCCCCCCCAAAAAACCCAAGAAATCAGATCAATTGTCCCTCACACATAAGGCTACCTTTAACATTTAGTAGTACACTCATTTGGTAGACAAGAAGTAACACATGAAGCAAGGACTTTGAGAAACACAAAGCTAAATTGTTGCTTCCAGATTTTTTACAAAATGAACAAAGATTGAAAACAGTCTCCCAGGAAAACAGCCTCCTTTAACTTGATCAATGTCTTTGGAGCATACATGAGTCTGAGAGAAAGGAAAGTGGTCCCGGCTCTTGTGTTTGAAGCTAATTTCAAATCCTAAAACATCACAAATTTGCAGCTACTTAATTAAAAATGTTATAGTTCCCTGAGGCATAATACGTCCTCAAGGCTTCTCCTCCTCACCCTATTTCACAGCTCATTTTTCAGTTAGCCGCTAAATGTGCTGCTCCTCATTACGGGCCTTTGAAGTTCTAAATTTAGCTTTAACCACAAAACACTAATCAAAGAAGGATGCTCACTGTTTTTAACTACAATAGAACTGTGTTCTACAAATGTTTTCCTTTTAAACCAATTTTATACATATTTTCACCCATATCTGGAAACATACAGTCTGAGTGAAGAGCGATATACATTAACAACACAAATTAGATCCACTAAAACTGCTTTTTTACAGTACTCTAGAATTTTGTATATGAAAAAGTAGCAAACAATCTGGGTTAAAAAACTCTTACAAGGCCTGGTTTTCATGAGAAACCTTTATTTTGTCTTCTGCTGTAACTATATATATCAGTAATTCAGTAATCCCTATTAACATGGTTGCATCTCAAATTTTTTTAGTTGAAATTACAGCTTTTCCTAAGATAATCATAATTATCTTCATGCTTGAAACATAGAGCATTCTCTTATACCAAAAAAAAAAAACAAAAACCACGTGTCCATAGTAAAGAGGGAGGAATTAAATCAGTGTACCAGCAAGATCAGTATATCAAGTAAGGTCACTCTATTTTTTTATAGCGGAAGATTAAAATCTTCCTAAGAACTCACTTTCATAGACTTGAATATATTTGAGCCTTTTTTATAATAAGGCAACTTTCTATTGAGACGACACCTCCATTTTGAAGTAAAAAACACTTAAGAACTGCAACAGATCACTTCTACCACCTCAGAACCATGTTTCAAACCCTATAAAAAACAACTTCTTTGTTCTAGTTTGACTGATTCAGGTTTGCTTCTTCACAGATTATTCTGATAGATGGTTCAAAAATAGTTTTCAAAATATTTGTTCTTGAATAATTACATATTTTGATATTAGTCTTCTGAACTTCAATCCAATTACTTCTGGGGAACTACTCTTTTATAAATCAGACTGACTTTCCCATACAGAAAAGTCATCTGTTCTACCTATCCTCCAGAAGGATTGTTCACACAATAACATATTATCTTTTAAACAAATATTGTCTTTTTTACACATGGCCAGAAAAGATAGGACAAGTGGTAGAAATAGCATCTTAGAGGAGGGATGTAACAGCACCTTCTGAGACATGCCATGTAAGTGTGACTGGATCAGGTTTTTATAGTACAAGTCAAGATAAATCATCTGGTCAGAAAAAAACCCCTTTTTAAACTCAGAATTAATATGGCTACATTGTTAAATGTGTATACTTTCAAATGAAGGCAAATGCTGCAAAAATACCATGGTTTTCAGCTGTCTCATTGAAACTAATCATTTAAATTAAAGCGACTGCTAGAACAAAGTGAGAAAGCGTGCCCTTGGGCTGACCTACCTCACAGAAGCTTTGGCAATGGTTTTTCTTTAGGTCCCAAGACTCTTTGCAGGGCTCCAGGCACTAGGAATAAGCAGGAGGCAGAGAAGTGTCAGAAAGAGAAGGAAACAAGCAACCACAAATAACTTTATTTCTTCTCCAGTTTTTCGGTCCACGGGATGTTAATAATTCACTTCTCCTGGGGATAGAATTGTGTCATTGAGTCATGGTGTCAGAACAAGGTCATGAGAAGTCATGGTTAGATTACAAGAAATATTTTCAATTTTTCTTACAGTACAAGGCAATTGATTCACTTGTTCCGTTAGGATTATACCATCCTACTTTCCGACTTACTGGATGTAGGTCTTAATATCATTTAACACCATGTTCCTGGATCACAGAGACAATATCAAAAGCACTACTCTAAGCTACAGAAAGTGTAATCTTCTCCTCACTGACCAGCCTAAAGATTAGACAGGCACATTACCTTCCCAAGCAAAAAACTATTTCATCAAGCTATGGAGTAAACTCAGCAGAGGTTAAAACACTCTTTCTGTATAAACAGATAATGTTCACTGGTCTGTTAGCAAAACCACTTTATTTCAAGTACCATATTATCATTACTTCACCTTCAACCTCTGCTGCAATGGTTATACGGAGAGCTGAGATATAGAGCTAAGCTTCACACAGTATAAAGAAAATCACACTGTTAAGAGCATTTACAACAGCTGAAACATAAATTCAGATTCACATCCAGAGACCTTTTATCTTCCTTTGTTAAAATGTTGGAAAATACTAACATTGTTGGGAGCTACTAACACCTATTTCTGCTGATAATAGTGGAAAGATACCTATTGCAGCAAAAAGAAAGGCCTTTGAAACACAATGCAGTATTTATGTAATTTCCTCTTACGCACAGTATTAGATTGGGTCAATATACATTTATTCTATTCAAAATCAAACATGAATACATATAGGCTGCACCTCAGCGATCTGTATCATCAACGTAGTAAAAATAATAGTGTTTTAAAAATTAAGCATTTTTCTGACTAGCAACAAAGCCTAAAACTGTAATAAAACTTTAGTCACAGCGGTTACATATTTCATTGAAAAAAATACCACTTAAGCCTTTTCATTATATATATTTTGGTATTTTAGATTCAGTTTCTAGCTCTTCAAAATTCACGTGTTGTATACAGATTAATTAGAAGGATACATTATAAAATGTCACTGAAGTCAGTAAATTCAATTAATCCCACAGTGTTGTTTCACCTGTGGTATAGATACTGCACATTTGAGCCCAATTCCACTGTCATGTCATTTTATAACTCTCCTGTTCAATGAATTTAGTCCAGAAATTACTGAGGTATAAGTGGTTTAAAGACAAAATGAACAACATTTCGACCAATCTGCGACTTTGTCAGTGATGCCCAAGACTGCCAGGTTTCTTCAAGGTGGTTTTTTCTCTCCAATGCAAGTAAGGCTCCAGCACCTGATGCCTCATCTGGCTGTCTCTGTTCCAAAAGTCACTCAGCACAGCCTAGGCTACCTTCACTGGGCCCCAGCACCTCCTGCCCCAGGGCAGGCAGAGTCAGTGGGCATCTTCAAAGGGATGATGGACAAAATAAACCAGGGCTGAGCAGAACCCTGCAGTCCAACTGCTCTCAGAATGTGTCAAGGGAAAGACATGATGGAGCCTGGAAACATTGAAAGCTTTGATCCAGGTCTCATCTTTGAGTCCTTGATTTAAAATGTAAGTGAGCTGAGATCTCAGATCCCTCTCACTGTCTGGTGATCTGACTCAGGATAAGGAGGAATCTGGGCAAAGTAGCAGCTGGCAGCAGCTGCTTTGGGCTGTACTTTATCAAATAGAAAATACCTTGCAGACATAGCCACCTGTCCACAGGAGCTAAGCTGAGGCATGTAGATGGCAGACCTCCAGCAGGCAGCAGGGCACTGGCACAGGGAGCATCCCAGCAGTCCTCTTGTCAGGTGCCACTGGCCCCTTGGAGCCATCACTCACCCTGCCCTGGCACCATTTGGGCTCTGCACTGCTGAGACAGGATGAGATGTGAAACACAGCACTGAACATTATGGGACAGTGGCACCCATCAGAAGATGATGGGTGTCAATCACACCAGCCTTGATAACTCAAATTCTCCTTGAGAGCTTGTTTCAACCCCAGTGCTTAAATCTGGAAATTGGAGCCTTTTTTCCTTCATCCAGACTGCTGCAGATTTATTATTCAGTAATAAGCAATTGTATCAAAAGCCAAAACAATTGTTAATAGAAAGCACCCCAGTATTTGTCATCCCTCAAAATTTGGGAGGTGGGAGAGTGTGTGTACAAATGCACACTCTCCTAGGTACAAATCTATGTATAATGTAATGCTACAGACCTGCTGATATTTAGATTGCATAAAATTAGAAACAAGAGCAAAATACAGTTTCACTCAAGGAAAAAGTGTTGCGATTGCTTTAAAATATTTTGGGTTGTATTTTTTATTTCATCTATTTTAAAAAGTGCATTTAAGGGCCATGTTAGAGAATTATTTTCTGTTCTAATTTTTAATCTATAAATAAAGCTCCCAGGAGATTAGCATATGATGCATGCCATTTACATTAGTTAAAGGGGTTTTCAAAATAAGCCCACTAACACTTTTGCTTAGGAAATGATGCCTTTGACCTGAATGGAAGAGAATTACATCAACACAGCATTTTTCAGAAACTAATGAATTGTAAAACATCATTTAAGTACTGAAATATATATTTATTAAATTACTGTATATTTATTAAAATATATTTAAATTTAATGGCTGCAAATGACAAATTTTTAACTATTTAAACAGCAAAAAAATTATTTCCGTCAGAGTAGAAGAGATTACCCATAATTTTTTTGTCTAAAAAGGCTTTTTACTTCATCAGAGTGGAAACCAAGTCAAATGCAATGTCCTAAGTTTTGTAACCAAAAGAATGTTATTCTGTTCCATCTGTTGGGGCCGAGTGGGTCAGTGTTACTTATCAGATGGAGCAGTGCTGCTTATCGCTCTTCATTGTTCCACCACCCCCATGGGGATATCTTCTGTTAATGGACCATTAAAGCTCACCAATGACATGACACATTACATCATACTATTGTAAGATGCTCCACGCAAGAGGAGGAGCCAAACCATCTTCACCTAGATAAAAAGGGCCACAAGTGCCACCAGGTATCCAGTTTTCCACCATATCCCTGGAGGAAGACCAGACCCATCTCACCATTACTGGACCCTTTTCTTCGACAGGACCATCTCTACTCCAACAGAACCACATCTGCCACTCCAGGAGGGCTTACTTTGGACTGCTTCCAACACCCTGACCAACAGGGTGTCAGGTTGTGTTTCTGACTCTGTCAGGGTTTTTTTTCTTGGATTTCTTGTTTGATGTTTGCTTGCTTATTCTTCTGTACAACAACATTTGTATTTTTATATCCCTAGTAAAGAACTGCTATACCTATTCCCAAAATCTTTGCCTGATAGTCTTTTAATTGCAAATTTATAATAATCTGGAAAAGGGGGGTGGGGGGGAGTGGCTTACATTCCAAGAAAGACTCCAACCTTCCCTGGCAGATACCTGTCTATCTAAACCGAGACATGCAAACTGTTGTAAAAACAATGGTATCTAAGTGCTACAGCTGGAATATAATTATTCTTTTCATTATCATTCACCATTCACAGTGCTCCCAACGGCAAGGTCCGAAATTATTGGCTTATGTTTACAATATATAGACAACACAAGTGCTTTGTTGTCCTATGAAGCTAATAAAATGGAACTTAGATGGTTGGGAGGGAAAAAAAAAAAAAAGAAACAAAACACTTTTCATTGTACAATCTCCTACTAACTGGCCATGCATGAGAACGAGTACCTGAAAAATGCATTTCCTCACTATCAGACACTAAATAGAGAACAGGGTCAGGAATTTACCCAGAATCAAAGGAGAATATAGTGTTCATCAGTCCTAGAAAGAATGATTTTGTGATGGGTATATTTATGATTGTGGCCAATAGAACCATGAGAAAAGTGATTTTGAATCTGAAAATCTCAGCACAGTGACAGTAAACACAATGTAAAACAGAAACAGGCAGCAAGAGAGAAATACTATTTTGATATTTTGTTTTTTTACACATCTTTAATGTTTTAAAGATGTTTTTTAAACATCTTTCTGTTCTCAAAAATCAGACTGTGAGATGTCTGAAGAACAGTAAATGCATGGCTGTGCATTTACCTAGTTCAAACCAATGAATAGCAGCCTAGATCGGTGAAAAATATTAGGTCTCTGCTTCCCCCTTTGGGGAATGTACATATTTTTTGTCAATTCATTTTATAAAAGTCTATTTATACATTTGTCTCTCCTGTGTTAATTCATGTCCTCCTAAACTTTTAGATGGGTATAAGATTAACAGCAAATTACTTGCATTCTGCGTATTAAAATGAAAGAAGTGTTTGGTTCTGAAACTGAAGTTAGACACACTTTATTAAAGATCCCAGTTCTATTTTTTTTTAATCTCCAGTTTAAGTCTCTTCCCCAAAAAACACAGGTGTGGCTGTATTTTATAAAATTAAAAGCTCAGGTAAACAGGACTATATGCAGTGAGAATTTCAAGAGTGAAGAATCCTACATGGGCAAGTAGGTGAATCTCATTTCCCCAGTGGGTCATTCCCAATGCTCTCCAAAACCCACGCTGGATAGCTCAACTGATTCAAAGGCTTCACATGAGCACTGCTCCATGTGAGTGGCTCATGGTTTCACATGGTATTGCACTCAGCTTGTGGGTGAGCTTTCCTTGTGACTAAGTGCCAAAGATGAGACATTGCAGCACTGAAGGTATAAGCAATTTCAGGTGCTCATACATCCTATCAGGTCAGGCATTCACTGAACACATCTGTCTTGTTTAAAATAAACTATTAGAAGTAAAGCTGACCTAAAAAATCAGTCAATTGCTCAGGCTGAAAAAAATCCATGAACCCAAAGAGAAGGGTTCAACTGCAGAATCAGTAGGTGTCATATTAGCTTGCAGGTTGATATATGCTGTTGAAGAAGCCTCTCAGAATTTTGTGAGATCCATTTTACACCAAGTCAGTCTCTTGCTTCTCCCGTTTCCCTCTCCTCCCTCATTAGCAGAATGAATCATCAGAGCACTCGTCATCAGCTTTCTAGAACTCAGTGTGACATTTTAGCTCTGTGCTGGTTTAAGCTGGGATAGAGTTAATTTTCTTCACAGTAGCTCATATGGGATATGCTTTGGATTTGTGCTGGAAGCAGTGTTGATAACAGGGGGATGTTTTTGTTACTGCTGAGCAGTGCTTACGAGTGCTAATATACAGCATCAAGGCTTTTTCTGCTCCTCACCCCATCCCACCAGTGAGGGCTGGGGGTGCACAAGGAGTTGGGAGGGGACACAGCTGTGACAGATGATCCCAACTGACCCAAGGAATATCTATCCTATGCCATACGGCATGGTGCTGAGCACGTAATGATGGGGGAAGAAGGAAGGGCAAGGCATTCAGAGTGATTCAGAGCCTTTGTCCTCCCAAGCCACTGTCATGTGTGATGGAGCCTGGCTTTCCTGAAGATGGCTGAACACCTGCCTGTTCACAGGACACAGAGAATGAATTCATGGTTTTGCTTTGCTCAGATGCACAACTTTTACTTTACCTATAAAACTATCTCAAACCACAAGTTCTATCACTTTTACTCTTCTGAATCTCTGACTCCATCCCATCATGGGGGGAAGGAACTGACTGAGAAGCTGTGTGGGGCTGAGTTGTCAGCTCAGTTTAAACCACAGCCAACTCCTAAAATTCAGTTATACAATGTAGACTGGGAGAGGTTTACGTATCTTCAAAACTTTGAAAGTCTAATAGAAACAACTGTGAAACATAATCTTTTTGTGTAAAATAGTATTTTCATGAGGCTACCTGGAGCTACTCCTCTGTTTATGTTAAAGAGGTTCTCATGAGAATTACACTAGTAATATATTTCCTTTGTAACTGAATAAACAAAAGGGTTAAATGACAGTGAATGGTTCCCAGTCTGTGTTGCCTGTTTTCTCTCCCGTAGGTCAGTGAGCATCACGATTTGGTGAAAAGGAGTGATTTTGTATTCGAGGATCAAGTCTTAATTAAATTAGTTACAGTTGGGGTTATTCAGTGACATTATCATGTACACTGGGAACCCAGCTGATACTGTCTGAAAGTATTGCTAATTGTAGAGCTGGTTTTGAATGAAAGCCAAGTCTCAGGTTTTAAACAGTTAGGGGGTTTTAGATTTCTTGAAATGTGTTTTTTGGTGTTCTATATCAAGGACATCCTGACATGGATTGTGGTAGGATAGATGATAAGGAACAGGTTGTAAATGTGGAATTTATCATCTACATCTACTGCTTTAGTTTAACCAATAAATGTTATATATATATAAATATATAAATATATATATAAGAAAAAGAAAAATCATTTCTAGCCAACATTCGGACAGTGTAATCTTATGTTTTAGGGCTAATAGTGATTGCTTTGTATTTTTTAGAAGTCTACTGCTCAGAACAAGGAAACAACAAAATGGCTGGCACAGAAATTAATGGAATGGTGTCTCTGTTGGAGGTGCAGTTATGGCTACCTTAACTATTCTGAATCCTCAGCAACTGTAAGGTAAAACAATGAAGCACAAACCTCCAGGGTCCTACAGTAGCAATTAGGAACTGATAGGGACAAGGAACAGCAGCCACATGGCCACCATCACATTATATTGTAACACACCACACAGGGGTGCCCGGGCAGGTTGGGATTAATCTGAGATTAACACCCTAAGAGACTTTATTGGTTAATTCACATGGGACCTCATGCAAAGTAACTTGGCATTAAAAGTGCCAAGGGTTAGACTGTAGGACTACAGCATTTTGTCTTGAGTTCTAACATCAAAACATAAGAGGGAGCAAAAGCTATTCAGCAGTAACCTTAGTCAAGAGGAATGAAAATTGTATTTCCTGGCAGATTTTGGTATATCCCTCAGGAAAAGAATAATGAAACTGTGTAACAGAGACACAAAACGTACCATATATGCAACTGAGACTTATTTTTAATAATTCTTATCTAAGGAGAATGACATATATAACCTGCAGGTGAAATATGGAACTGAAGATATATCACTTACTTTACTTTAGATAAGAAATACTTTTTAAAATTAAACTTCTAAACCAGTATTAAAAGGTTTAACTTCTGGTTTCACATCCAAGAAATGTGCTTTCAATAAAGAGGAAATGTTTCTGCAGATGGGACTGTCAGTGTCTCAGCAGTCCACTACAACCTTCAACCTTCATCAAGCCATGCAGAACATACCTAGAGTGTTTTCCAATTACAAAATTCTGAAGGACACAGGAAAAAAAAAGTTCAAAATAATATCCAAACAAGTAAGAGAAGGAAAATGCCCTGACACATTTCTTTGAAGCTCTATTTTGCTACTTTAGCAGAGATATGGTCAAAACCTTGAATATAGATAGCTCTGCTCACTCAGCCTCATACAAAGCTTAGAAACATAACAGGTGAAGTGAACTACAGCAGGTTTAGGTGCAACTGTCTCCTGTCTGTTACCAGCACTTTGGGGAGTGGTCTGGTCATTCAAATGGTTATTTCAGACAGAATGGAACATTTCTGAGAAATTCACCTGGGTGCAAAGTTGAGCGGTGTAGTTTAAACTGCTACAGCAAATAGCTGCATTTGGTGTGTATTTATTTTACTTGGGTGTGGAGGGACTGAAAGCACACACACAGACAGGCATTACCACTCTCGACAGTTATGCAAACTCACTAGTATCAAATCAGGACTTAGAGTGAAGGAAATATTCTGAAGAGCCAATTGTTGGTTATCTAACAAAAACATGAGCTTGAAACATTTATTTTTCTTAACTGCCCAGCTCATTTCAGTACACAACATCAGGGTGCCAGTCCCACAATATTAACTGTTAGCAATCTGAGTTACTAAATACCTTCAATACCCTAGGCAAATAAAAGAAGCCTTATGACCTATAGGATCTGACTAGGCACAGTACCAGTATTTCCTGGAACAGAGATAGGCAAAGGGCTAGTCACAGTATATCAGTTAAGTCTGTCAGACCTTTAAATATACAAAGTAGCATTACAGGCTTTGTTCCTAAAATTATGGCACCAGAAAGACCAAGATCATTGCCAAGAACTTCAAGTCAAATATTCTGGAAGTCCATGCAGCCTTTGCTGTTAATTCCCAAAATTAAACAGAAAGTAAAAGCTGCCATAAAAATTGTACATGTACTGAAGGCAAGAATCACTGAAAGTGTTGAAAACGGAACTGTTTTGACATAAAATATTTGGGAAGTTAGTAAAAAAAAAAAAAAAAAAAAAAAAGAGGGGGAGTCATATCATCACACTTCAGCTCAAACATAGCAGTTTCAACCATAATCCCGTTAGAATGAAAACAACTTTCAACTCTGACAGCTTGGTATCTATCTGTATAGCTCAGTTGTCTGGCATGTCAAATTTTGCCAGCAGAAGTGTTTGTTTGAAAGCACAGAATAATCCTAAAACTCTTTTCATGTTTCTATTCTTTGTTACCAAGTCAAAATCATGGCCATCGATGTCAACAGAAAATTGGCTCCCAAACATTAGTGCATTCCTGACCAGTTCTTGTCAAAATTTGTTTATAGGGTTTTGTACCAGCATATGAAACTGGGACACGTACTTTCTCCTCTTTTTCTGCCTCATAGCCTAAAGTTTAACAGTCACCAAAGAACAATCTGAGCTCATATTTTGGCTGATTTTGAAACATGGAATTGAACTCAAATCTCCTACATTGAGGATGAATCTCCTAAACACAGAATATTTGCTGGAGTCCTCTCTCCTGTTGAAGTTTTTTCCTCTTGTATAAGCAATGAGTTCTTCTCTAGAAAAGTCTTAAATGTCAACCTGTCACCATGAAGGCGTATGCCCTAGCAGCACTTCTGATCCTCCTGGAGTTCTTTTGAAATGCTTATAATAGGTACAAATATTTTGGCTCTTTCTCAGTGCCATAGCTGTTCCACCACCACATCTTTGCTACAGAGATAATACTCTTTTACACTCTCTTCTTTTTTCAAACCTTTGATTCACCTACCAACCTACTATGGACTTAAAACTGTTGTTCTAATTATCCCTGTTCAAACTTGCCTAAAGGGTCACTTCCCTATCCTTGTTACCTTGCTTCCATGTGTTGCAACCAAAAGCCAATGAACTTGGGTTTTTTTCAAACCTCTTCCTAGCCCTTATTCTAAATTTCCATATTCTGAGTTTTCACCTGTCAAGATAAAAGGCATAGCATTGGCAAAATGCTATAAAGCAGCAAGTCAAGCCTGAAGCACAAGTGCACACACAAAAAATATACTGCAACAAAGTGCATAAATTATTTTAAATTCAACTAAGAGTGATACACTTTAAAAACATTAAGAAGCTCTCTGTAATAGACTCTTTCTGATAGTGGTAATAGCTTTAATTGCTTAGTGCCTTCCTGCTTCTTTCTGCGCTATTGCGTACATACAGACTTCTTTGGCAGAGTAGCTACTGTATTAATGAACAATGAAATAAGCTTCCTGAATTAAACAATATTAGCAGTTTTGCTTCTGTGTTCAAACTTTCTTCAGGCTGGAGTCCTGCAGTGCAAATTACCAAAAAACTGATTTTTCATGTTTGCATCTGTTCCACCAATCTGTCACAGATCAGTTAACCTTTTCCTTTCTGCTTTTAAAGCTTCTCCAACATTGCATCTGGAACTTAGACAGTAAGCAATACAGTAAGAAAATTCCCACTCATATGCCCCTACTGTTTCCAGGCCACTGTTCCCTGCCACCACTTCCATGCAGATGGAACAAAAATAACAGTAATATTTACTGCTAACAACATAAGGCTGCAAAATGTAACAGCTTTTCCCTTCCAAATATTAGAATTGTGGATGGACTTTTACCAGTTTTTTCCAGCAGCAGTGATAGCGCTCAGCTCACTGTGTTGAGTAGGATAACTATGGTTGCACTTGATGACCTTACAGGTCTATTCCAACATAAATGATTCTATAATTCTATAAAAAGAAGCCCATCTTATGTACTAAAATGTCTCTCTAATAAACCGCCTTTTCATTTTCTAATAGTTGACAATTTGCTTTAGTGATTACATAATACTTTTAAAGTAAAAGTGAGCATAAATATTTTGACATTTTATATATGTAAAGAATTTCCATTGAGAAAACATCATTCTTTTAATTTTAAACAGACAAGGGAAAGCCTCTTCAAGCTGGCACTTTCCCCTTCCAATCTGTTACAAGGCAGCTTCAGGAAACCACACACAGTCTTGTTATAAACACCATCTTGCTGTGCAACTTAAAGCGTCTGTCAAAGCAGCGCTGTTCCCTCCAAGCAAAGTCAAATTTTTTGTTGCTGTTTTATAAATGAGTTAAACTAGTGAACCCTTCTGATAACAGATGACTCGCCTTATACATCACCCTGCAAATTCACACATACATTTCTGAATGAGAGAGCCGCAACTAAATGTTCTTTTTGCTTGTATCCACCACAGTTCTATGGTTTTATAGACCACCGAACAATCAGAGACAACAAAAAGAAAAAACGGAGGCCCTCTTTGTCTAAATCGTTACTTTGTTTCTCTCCCCTGGCTTTCCATTTCCCTCCCAGCACTACCATCACCATCAGAAACGACATATTCCGCATTACTAAACAGCAAGAGCCATAGGGCTTTTCACTTCTAATTTCACGCCACAATAAAATGCAGTGGTTGTTTCACTGGGGGACCTGAAAAGCCTTCCTTTGTGAGGCTGCTCTGACGGTCAGGTTAAGCATCACACGCTGGCAGCAGGCATCTGTGCGTGCCTCTTCACGCAATTATGGCAAAAGGGGGAGGAAAAGGAACAGAAAAATAAAATAGGAGGTTGTCTTGAAAAAAAAAAAATTAATAAATATTACTCTGAAGCGTGCGATTTACATTCTGTTGCCTGGCCTAAATAGTTCTAAATATAGAGCAATCATTCTAATAATAGTAACTCTAGAAAGTTTTCGTTGTACCCAGAAGTTATGCTTGTTGCTTTAATGGAAAATCTATTTACATAAAGTAGACTGATGGGAAGGAAAAAAAATCTAAGGACAATAAATTAGGATATTTTTTCAATTTCAGAGTAAACCAGTGAAGATGATCAGCAATAACAAATATGGTGCTCCTACAAGTACTTTTAGAATTGCATTCTATTTATGTAATAGAAATATTGCTTAATTCTATAAAAGTAGAAGCTATAATTCCATTAATCCCAAGTAGAACAGAAAGAAAAAGGCAAAAAGTAACAGGAAATTCTGAAAAGTTTTCTACATTTATCTTGGCTTTTTCAGATATATTCCCACTATACACTGAATGTTTTTCTGTCCCATGTTTAGAAACCCTATTGTATTCATTGAATCTTTTGTGAAGAGACAGTGTGAATCCTCTCACAATAATCTCTTCATGTATCTTAACACAGTCTAATGAAATGTTAAATTACTAAAATCCTTTTAGTTTACATGATAATTCATAAACACTGCTTGGAAACACTTTAGAGTTTAGACAGTTTCACATATTAGTGGAGGAAAAAAATAAACAAAGTAACCTAAAATAGCTATTTTGTTTCAAATTATTTTCAAGTCATTTAAAAAATGCCTTCCCTCCTATTATTTGTCAATGCATGCTACACATGAGCAAGGAAGACTACTACTAAAGCATCCATACTAAATTTCTTTTTGTCTAATTGTTATGGGTTTTTAGGTTATGGTTATGTGATGAGCATAAGGAAATCTAAATCCATAATGCCATCAAAACAGAGGCAGTCCTGAACTGGGACTAGCTCCTGCTAGCCTACTCCTTTCAATGGTGCTAGAAGAGGCATTCTAGATGAAAAATGGACCAGTTTTTTAGGTAAGCAAACTTTTGCATTCAGCTCACACAGCAGTCTCATAAAAATCAGATGTCTGGGTTAGGGACTTGGGCAAAAAGGAAAGAGAGAGGAGTCTGTAAACACCTCATTAATTGAGAGCCTGAACTTACAACAGCTTAAGCCAGCCATAAAACCACAGTCTAAAAACCAACTAATATCTGATTTTCCCTCCAAGACTGAGTAATGAAGGTTAACATTATGGTGTTGAGAGGTAAGCAGGACAAACTGGCAGCTGAGTTAATAAATAAATAGTTCTGATTAAACTGTCATAGAACATAAACTGTTAAATCAAGCTTCAGCCTTGTGCTGGAAGAATCAAGCTGGATACATTTTCCTTGTCAATAGTCTGGGACAGACTACTGGGCATACCTACTTCCATTTCTACTTCCAAGACAGAAGGGAAAACACTCTGTCTGTCCAGACTGTCACAGAGTGCACCACAGGAGCACACTCTGCTTTCAGTGCACATGAATGTTATAGTCCACCTCTGCAGCTCCAACAGGCATCACTACATTTCATCACTCTAGAAATGTAGATTGATAATTGGGTAAACAAAATTCTTCCAAAGCTTTTCTTAAATTTTAAATCTAGCTGACACATATCACACATCATTTCTAGAAGTACCTTAGAATTGTGACTCAAAACGCATGTTGTTGTTTTTTTTTAACTTTAACTTGTAAACTGTGTATTTTAATTAATTATTCACCAATCTCAAATGTTATTCCAACACACTGATATTTCCTGTCATGAACTGCAATACCTAAAAGCAAAGCCTGAGAGTAATACACTTCCAGACATCCTAAAGTGAACCATCACAGTGTGCAGATGTAAAGATGATGAAATGATCTTTAACACTTGAATTTGATGATCTTTCCAACCTAAATGATTCTATGACTCTTTGAAATGGAATATAATTGTGATAAAGGTGGTGCTGTAGCACAGGAAAAAAACGTTAAGTGGGTATTTGGGATATGTAATGCTTCACCTAGTTCTCCACCATTCATCTTAACAGGACTTTTGAGCAAGTTCTCAAAGGAATCAGAGAGTAAGATTATGGAAGCAAGTTGGCATTAAGCCCCCAGAAAACAACTGTCTTGAAACCAGCCCATTGCATAGCACTGCTGACAGACGAAATGGATAGCTTGCCTTTTTATGCAAATATATGCAAGGAAAGGCACACTAGTTAATGAACTACAGCCAAAGGGTCTGAACCAGAAGTCATAATTCTAGATTAAATCAGCACAGATTGCAGGTGGCCACCAATCTCAGGAACTGACTCCCTCTGATAGCTCAGAGGCATTCTAAATCTCACGGTAAGGCATGTCGAGATAACAGTACCAGAATGCTCAATGTTGTAAAGAAAGCATGTAGCTGTGAGCTGGTCTACAGTTACTGTCATCGTAAACTGCGAAACTTGACAGTCCTGAAAAATCTTTACTTGAGAGCTCTGGAGTTGCAGCAGCACTAACTGGATATTTTTTACCACACATCTCAATAAAAACAGGGTTAGGTTGGGCAGGAGTGATAAGATGGCAGGTTGGAGGACTGCCTGCAACTGGAAGAAGGAAAACAACGGCAACAATGGATGAGGGAAATAGAAAAAGGGGTGGGAAGGCAAAAAAACTATTTCTGTGTGAAGTCATCTGTAAGGACTGCAGTACATCCTTGAGGGTAAATTAATGTGTAAGCAAATACTGCAGCTTTTCACTCAGCCAGGACACTACCATGTTTTTTTTTATTTTCTAAATGCTTTATTATCTCTATAGCTCTTTTAATGAAGTCTTCTAGGGATTTTCTTTTATTAGTTAAATTCTCCTTTTGAAATCAAACGTCAGGAAAGAAAGTACCAAGGACCACTGCCCATCAACATATACCTATATCCAATACAATGGCAACTAGCTTCCAGCTGCTACTCCTGAAAGCCAAACACTTATTCTTAGGCATCTCACACCTGCCAGCCCCACATGGATGCCTCCAGAACGCTAAAGAAGCTCCAATGGAACCAGGTGTTCACATGTAAAAAACAATATGGCCCTTCAGCAAGATTCAGTCTGAGATATCTAAGCTGCATGAGACAGGGAGACAGGGACTGAACTTGTCATTAGCTGATGGACAGCTCATCAATACAGTCAAAGGCACATGAAGAACCGGTGGATGACATCCAGCTGTTTCCTGCAGGGCAGGGTAATTATCTCTCTGGAGGTTACTAACTTGATCCCTGTTGACAACAGTCTGGATATCTCCATCACATAACAACTGTACAGAATTCAAAATTCAGGTGTCTGAATCTCAAATCCTACCAGTGGTGAAAGTACTGTTAATTTGATTGGCATGGTGGAATTACAGTGTTGAGTAACCACTTCTTACCCAGCAACTATAATATTCTAGAATATTCCCGAAAACAGAATACTTCTTTAACAACTATTCCAGGCAGCCATTAATAATTTTGTAGCTGTATTCCGTTTCTTAAACATAAGAACACAGAAAAGTAGAAAAAACTTCCCAGGAAGAGACTTCTCTACAAGACATAAAATTTAATCTGTTTCACCACCAGTCACATGATTTTACATGCTACATGATTTTACTCATATTTATTCCCTCAACCCAATTTGAATTTACAGAATTTTATATTTCTGTAACATTTCAAATATGCTGAAGTCTACATCTGGAACCATCAAGACACTAGTTTTTGCTTATTCAAGCAAATTGTCCTTTTTATTCAACTGATAATGTTTTTTTTTCAAAAAAAAATCTATTTTCACTAACCTCCACAAGACAGTTAGATAAAAGTTTCCTACCACCACGAAAAGTTGTTACTGCCTAGAGACAAAACTACTAGTACTCTGAATATGCTTATAGAATTACTTGTAACATAAAATAGATATTCTGTCTTTATTGTAAATGCCAATTTTTACAATTAAAATCAGAGAAAAACTACCTTTTTTAGGGAACAGCTCAAAAAGTTTTGATTAGAGGTTTTAGATACATGAGAATGAAGAATATTTCAGGATTTGACAAGATAAAACATCTGAATAATGCCTGACTGAAGAAATATAATCTCTCTGTTCTGCATTTTACAATTGCCTAATGGAACACTATAAAAGTTTGCATGCATCTGACAAATGTGCTCTTCAAGTATCCTAAAATTGCCTATACATTTATATAGAAACAACCTCAGTATCAGAGACCTAATTTTGTGCTTCAATTAAAACATGAAATCTTCATTAAAATTAGTAGAAGCCACCTAGGCAATCAAGGAGACAGATTTTGGCTCAAAGTATCTTAACTAACGTATTTGGCACAAATTCTGAAACAACATTAGGCCAAGTCACTTACATAAACAATCTTTCTAGTCATATTCTTACAAAAGGCAAAAGCAGTAACAGCTGTCACAGCTCATTGTCCAAATACATCTGTCTCTTTTTAATTTTAACCTCTTAGACTAATCTATATCTGAATTTTTAAGACACTCACTTCAAATAATGTCTTTTTTTAGTTTTCTTCTATGAATATAATTTTCCTCCAGATATTAAAAAGTAGCTTAAAGATTCTATTCTTCTAAATTGTGACCATTACAGTAGATTTACTTACTTCTTTCATGCATTTTCTTGCTCAGTGTAACTACTGCAGTCCTTTCCAGGCCTGAAGATGACCAACAAAGACAAACAAACACATCAAGATATTTTCAACATAAGAGCTTTTTCAGCAAGGGAGCATCACCGTAGGCCAAGATGGACTTCATCTGTTTTAGAAAATCTAAACTTCTTGAGTATATCTCAGGCTTTATTTTGGTTACAAAGACACATGATACATACAAAGTCATTCAAATCTGGATAAATCTTACAATACCATAAAATGTGCTCTTAAAGACAGAGCCTATTACAGTTAAGTTGAAGGAGTCTGTGCCAGTAAAAGCTCTTTTATGCCATTGTAATTACATCCCTGTAAGTATTTTGATAGAAGAGTACTGAAAAGCTCTGTACTGCCAAACCAGCTGCTGATAAAATTTTGTATTTCTCTCCTCTCCTGGACCTGACAATAGTATGACAAAGGTACGGTGTTAAGGCCATTAAAGTGTTTTTTAAAGTAGAAGAATACTTCTAGCCAAAAACCATTACAGTTCTTAAAAAATGTCACCATATCCTTTCAGGCACAAATCCAATTGAAGAAGTTGAAGAGAAAAAACATACCAGCCTCATCTGTAATGCATTTTAAGCTAATTTATTAGTACTAACTGTTCTCAAGTAACTGATTTGCACTGCAAATACTATAAGCGAAGGGTTTTTTTTAAGAGCTTTACTTGATTTCCTTCATGGATAGTTTTGGCACATTTTGCTCTTTCCCACTGTAATGGTAGAACTAAATTTCATTTACTCTGCAAACTTCCATGTAATATCTCAGAAGAAAAAAATACTCTGAAGTTTATTATGTGCCATACTAATAGCTCAAACTGCTTCAGTTATTCCCAAGAAGGACAATCAATCATTTCCTATATGAGTGTCCAAAAGCTATTTCCCCCACGACAGAATTTTACTGTTTTTTTTCTACATACAACTACCTTACAGCGAGTTTTCTTTAAAAATAATAAGCAGAAATGTAGCTCTAAAAGGATCACTTTGACTAATAGAATACATGGTATAGAAGATAGGGACATTTCACGTTTGAAAGTGTCTTCAAAAACATAGGAAAGTAGAAGCAGACTAAACAGTGGCATTTACTTTCCAGGTCTGCACAAGGAACACATCATCAGTCCAGAATACTTACCATCCTCCCCCTATATATAAATATGCTTGAGAATGTGTATATGCTAAAGCTTTTCAGTGTTTTCTGTTTAGTTCCACACACACCACCACCACCATCACCACCACCCCCTCCAAATTATGCTAATGTCTTACAAAAGCTTTATTCAGCTTTATGCAGATCATGCACAGTGCAAGCAGTGGGCTTTACCTTCCAGAGCCTTGCTTCTTGCACAGCCATTCCAACCAAGTGCAAATCACGTGATACGAAAACAGAACAATAGTGTTTTCCAACTCATTTAATTCAGTTTGGAAATGAGAGATGGTGTCTTTACAAAGCAATCAGCGAAGGTTAAGTGAGAGACATACACAAAAGTATTAGTCAAGATGAAGTCCAGAAATGGCATTCTCACCCCCTGTTGTTAAGTACTGCAAGGGAGACTCCAGTCCCATTGTCCTTTATAAGGAGAGTGAGCAAGCAGCTGGCAGAGATGAGCAGGTGTGGCTCCAAGAACAGCATGAACCAAATCAGCAGTGGGCACCAGCTCTGCCTCTGTCCTCCCGCTCTGTCTGGGCTGCCCATTGTGTTTGCTCTTTAGTACTTCGGTTAAAAAGATGAACACACTTTCAGTGGCAGTGCTGACAAGCCTCCAAGGTGTGAGCTGACCACCTTGCCCACTGCCAACTCAACATAAAGCACTGGAATGGGTCCAGGAGCTGAGGAAAGGGAAGACTTTCCTTTCACACATCAACTGATACAGAAAACAGCCTTATGGACAGCCAACCCCAAAACAAATTGTGTCTTGAAAATCTTCTTTTTTCCTCATCCTTTTACTAAAGTGAAAAATAATTTGGGATTTCAATGTGACCACTGAATAAATAAAATACTAAGCACTAGTGCTTTTTTCTCCTGCATTTAGAAGATGTAAACTGCTGCCATAACCCTGAAAGAAAGGAGTACTGCATTCTAAAATAATAAAGCATGATTTGCCCTATTTTTGCTCAAGTTCTCAAATACAGACACATGAATTTGAGTAATCTGAGAGTTAGAAAATGTACTCAAAAAGAAGACTCTAATGTCACCATGCTGCGTATAACTGGTCCAATAAACAATTTTTCACACAGAAATTAAAGTCTGTTCATTAAATCATTTTTATACTGTTTAAGTTGTTACTATTTCAGGCAAAAGGTTAATTGTCCAACTTTAAGGTTGGACAATAGTGTTTGCAATAATATATTGCATTTACCTCAATTTGTTATTTTATTTTAAAACAGACACATGTATTAAAGAGCAAAGTCAAGCTTTTTATTACATTCTCACATGTCCCCTCTGAAAGCAAGAAGCTATGGGAATTGGAGAATTTACCAGGTTACAGTTCTGGCCTTGATGGTCTGCAGCAAGAATTTCCAAATACCAGCCAAGCTGTGAACTGTCCTTGCCTTTTACCACTCTACAATATCTCATCCTCCATGCCAACTACACACTCTTTGCTCTGCATCTTCACAAGAGTTTGGGCTATATGCAACAGTTTTCAGCTTTAAAAAAGCTCAGGAGTTTCTGAGGTGCTTCTCAGCAACATGAAGAAGCCAGGCTGAAGGAGAGAGAAAAGTATCTCTTATCTTTCCTAAAACTGGTATTTTGGTAGATGGCAAAAATATAAATTACCAGATATTTATCAAACCCTGCAAAGCTTAAGACGGAAGAAATGAAGATATACTACTGGTCAAATGAAAAACAATCAGAGAAAGGGCAAAGAATCGTATTCTGAAAACTCTACCATGGGAAATAAGATTTTAAAACTGAAAAAAATAATCACAAGTAGCCAATTAGGCTTAGAATCAAAGTCAACTGACATCAATGATATCTGCATTTACTTCAGCAGGCTTTCAATACTACTCTAATTGCTTTAATTGAGTCTTGAAAGATAACTCCTGATCATATCATAACACATTATGATAATAGATAGTTGAAAACTGAGACTCTTAATCACAAAAGCTCTTTTTTTCCCCATTCGTTTACCATCTCTGTTGTTTGAATTAATTTTTTGTAAATATTTATCCAAGTTTGCATTTTTTCATCAGCAGCTTCGGAAGGAAAAGTTTTACATTGTTCAACTGTCTTTATGCATTTATTTACTCGAGGTGTGAAACAGCTTGCCCTATAAAGAAAAGTTGCAACTCTGTCCTACCATTTCTTTCCAGTGCAATTAGTTTTACGTTTATCAGTGAAGAATTAGTAGATCATTTTTTCCACAGAGCACATTTTCAGCATAATGTCAAAATAGGAAACTTTAAAACTTTTACGCTAAAGTTCAGCAATTTTATAGCAATAAAAATTGCATGCCAGTGATTACATTTTTATTGTAAAAATGTCTATAAAGCAATGAGTTATTAATCTCATATTCTCATAGTTATTGTATATCCCTTTCAACAAGTACCTAAATTATTGCACTGGATTTAACAGCGAATTTTATCTGCTGAAGCTTCTTAACAATACAGAATACACAAACTTCTACAACAACTTTGCAACTGTACCCATTTCTAGACCTTTTTACCAGTTTCAAAAATATTGTATTTAATTACTAACATTGTCTGTTAAACTTGATAGTAACTTCATTAGCATAACTTCTAGGTGTTACATTCACACATTTATAATAAAGAACTGTTCACAGAAAATGGGTCCAGCTCAAACTACAGTTCTTAATTACTAAAGTAGATCCAAATTAGCATTCACAGGCTGCATTTCCCTAACAACAGGCTTTCAAGCTGAAAATAATTTGTAATTCAAAAAGGATTTTGGTCAATAGATTCTGAGCATACAAAACATGTTTGGCACTTAAGAATTCCAAGACCTGTTGAAAACTTAACTTATGAGTTTACATTTTTTGTTTCCTGTTACTTTTCTCTGAAACATTATAAAATGGTTGTGTGACTTGATAAAAGTTGGATTTATTCCCATTTAGACTAGTTTATTGACAATATCTGATGAAATCTTATTCTATATTTACAACAGTTCCTTACTTTGACTCCAAATGATGTAGTTTAATAAACAGGAAAAGATGTTGAGAAAAATAATCTTATGTAAATTTGAAACACACCAGCCTCCACTTCAAAACATTTGTCTGTACATATGTACAGATTATAAGTATAGCTTCTGCAATATGCTTATTCCAGCAACAGATGCAGAAAAAATTCAGGTTGATACACTGATTAATTATATAGTTAAGTTGTGTCTAGTACTGAATGTGCATAAGTTACATACAATTACATTTTTATGAGGATTTATGGTACATAGCAAGCCATGAGATTTTTAAAAATTTAACAGGATTTTCCTATTACAAAAATAGAAAAGCACATACACAATAGTTTATATTTTTCCATGTTTGGTTGTCTTTGAAAGCCTGAAATATGTAGAGATGGTATGATGGAAGCAATATGAGGCATTAGTACTTCTGCACTGCACCACACTTCTATAAAAGTGCTGAAGAAGCTCCTGAAATAGTTGTCAAAGAATTTAAAACGTGATTCCCCTTATAAAGTCTGTTTATGATTTGGGAAATAGATGACTTCTCTTGATTTGCACAGAAAAAGAAGAAGAAAGAAGAGTGAAACAATAGACCTGTCAAATGACAGTGCCAGAATAGATGCCTACCAGCTTGGCCTTCAACCTTAAGTCCTCTCTCCCTCCATCTTTCCCCTCAAGCCTGCCCCTCTAGCTTGATGCCATCACCCAACATTCCTGCACACCCATCAGCTTCTCCAACTGTATCTGGCTGGTTGGAAGTGCTTGGTAACAAGATTGATAACAAGATTAGTATGAAGGGAATCTGACATTACATGGCAATAGAACCATCCTGCAAGAAGGAAACGTATGCCTGGATACAGACCTGCCTCTGTGTGTCTACAAAGAGACTCTGCATTCTCAGGGAAGAGAGCTGACTCCACATGGGGAACAATACTCCAGAAGACTCTGCTGTCATGTGCCAGCTCCAGATGAAATATTTTGCTCTGAAGGGTAGAAGTGCTTCAAATAATTTCCCAATCACATTGAAACAGATTCAAGTATTATCTCAGCCATGAAAACAAATTAATGCAATTTACTAGTCAGGGACTTCGGACACAGCAAAAATTTCTCCCTGAAAGCTCAAAGGTGTCACTTTGTCACAGCTACAGTGCTTTTTGTGCATCACAAGGCACAAAAGTTTCATCTGTATTTTTGTATTTGTGATATTGCATATTTTTGTTTGGCAGGCAAACTGCTGTTGCGTTAATTCTGCCGAGTGAAAAAACATGGAAAATCATGTAAAGAAGTTAAGTCAATTTTAGTAAAAATACTCTGAGACTGAAACAACAATATATTAACTTGAATTCGTATTTTCTGAGTCATACAATATGTTTTGCATATTGTCATAATTTTAGGAGACATGCCATCTAGGAAAAGGCAAGATCCACAGATCAAAGATTTGGCAGACAACTTTGCAGATTATTTCATTATGTAACCACCCTTCTATGCTAACTCCAAAAGCAAAAGAGCTGCTACAGATGGTTTCTGATGTCAATTCTTTCCTCATCATAATTGTAAGACACATTAGAACAATTAACAACTTAAATAATATCCAACCAGGCCAGACCTGTTTTGATTTCAAAGACAATTAGAAGTAAGATCATTATGGGCTTATCCAAATGTTTCCTTCATCCCCTCACCTTGCATGTTCAAAAAAGTTAGCTATGATTGTTTCCCACACTCAGCTGACATACAGGATGCTTCAGTATTAAATTATTCAATCTGTACTCTAAATTAGATTTGTCTCAGACTCACTCTGTAGCTCCTCAGTCTCTTACAGCTGATTTAAATATGAAAATGAAAACCAGTTTTCTACTGAAGCTAAAAAAATACACAAGAGTAACATGAAATAGAGCAGAAGTTTTAGTTTCACAAGGAAGAGAAGTAAAGCATTTGATTTCCTATGAACCAGATTACTGTATCTTTTACATTCTGGATCACAACATAGGAAATAAACACTAGACTTTCAAAACATTTTACATCTCCATCATCAGCTTCAACCACCGTAACTAAAAAGATTAAGATGACTTACACAGCAGCATGTGAGTTCTTCAGTCAGGATAGCAAGAACTTACATAGAGGTGCAAGTAGGAAAAATACTACGTAGGCCACCGATCTACTAGCCATTTTCTAGCTCCATTATGTCAACAGTTATCAAAAGACATTACATCCATAAACTGCAAGAAGTTCACTGTCTATTCTTAGCCATGTAGGAGTTCATTACAATCAACCCAGTAAATGTTAATGACAGACTGGTATATATTCTAAGTTGAAATTAACTTATCAAGTGTTATGAAGAGGACATAAATTTAAAACAATCTATTAGAACAGTTGATGATATGTAAGAAGAAACAAGCTCTTTATCTATCTTTATCTAGCTGAGTGCTGGAAACAGAAAAACAAACTATGGCAGAATTTTTTCACTCCTATCAGTTATCATGGTGTCAGTTACCATCCAAAAGAAGGGAAAAAACCCAGAATTAATCCAAAATGCAAATCTAGACAAATGGAACATATCTTACATTGTAACACATTGAACATTCCATAAATATGCTAGTAAAGCTTCCACTTTGGGAAAGCCATTTACACTACTATAGTGTAATCCTTTTCCTACTTAGCACAATAAAATGTAAGCAGAGATATAATTAGAAGAAACTGTGAAAAAGGTTCATGATTTTCCAGGTAGAGAGCATAATGAGTCCTTTTCATTGTTGTGTTATTTGCTCCACTTTCCTTCTTACTTGTACTAGAACAGATGCCATGAAAAATGATTATAGAATTCAGTGGCATTATCCAAGAAGGCACTAGTGACCAGCACCCCACATGCTTGCATGTGTAGCCTTTCCTATCTTATTACTTGGGAAAAAAAACAAAAAGTGATATAAAACTAGGACTAACATTTGACAAGAAATTAAGCGTCCCTTCCACCAGAGTTGCCCTTGGCTACTATTCTGTTAATGTGTTGTGTACTCATATTTATTTCTTTCCTGTCTCTCATTGCTGATTTACATAAATTAATGCCAGACTTGAGCTGCTGCAGACTCCTAACAATGACACTGGACAGTATAAGCTTCCTATGTTCACAGAAATACTTCATTCTACAAAGACTACAAAGCAGGATACCAGTACTAATTTAACTTCCAACATCATCATAGCTTTGTCCTCATGACGAATTTCAATTCTTAGATAAACCCAAGTAGGTGATGTCAACTGTATGTAATAGAATTATTTTTTCAGTACAACAGCAGACCTAGTGATATCTATGTATTTCCAGTAAACTCCATGGAAGGTATATATTATTCCATTTTACAGATCCAAGGAAGTTATAGAATACAGAGAGCACAGAACTTGCCAAGACAACTTAATTAGCACTAAGAATGTGCATCTCTCAACTGCAGGTAAATCAAAAGAACCTTACTCCTACCTGAGTTACAGTCACCTATAAGCAACTCACCATTTAAAATAATTTTCTGTATCTGGGTGACAGCACAGATATCGCCAAGCCTAAAGTACTACCTTCAGATTTTGCTGTGGTGATCCCCATACCCCACCTCTGTCTTCTGTTTTGCTCTCCGCAGAACAGAATACTGCACCCCGTGATTTTTTTCAGGCAGGTGGGTCTTTTGACTTTTTCCAGTCAAAATTAAGCTGCTTATCAAAAACTGTAAATTTGACCAGATTAACTTCTTTTGACTGAAACAGGTTCTGATGTGCTCACTGGAGCAGCAGAGTGGAGAAGCAGTAATCATGGGGACAGTGCAGAGGAGGAAGAAATGATAAACAGCTGGGGGACAATAATCTCTTCAGTGGTACTGTAATAATCCCAGAAAGAATAGTGCACAAACCAGAATCTGTAGCCCAGCTGAAGGAAAGGTATGTATTGTGCTAGGAGGAGAATTTACCTGGTTGGCACTGCACTAACCTGAACCCTGAACAATTGCTAAGTGAATGCTCACCATGAGAAAGCCCAGCCAACTGAACTAGAAGAGTGCTAAGAGCACAGGTTGAAGGTCAATTACAAGTTTCAAAGGAGAGGAGGAGAAGTGATTGATTTACTTCTCATCCACAGACTTAAGGCAGCCTCTCACAATCAGTAAGTGAATGTAAATAAAAAAAAAAAAAACATGGACATCATTTAGCAGGGTAGCTAGTGTGCAAATTAACACTGGCATAACTCTACGTAATAACAATATGGTCATATCACAACTCAGTTTAGAGTAATTAATGTATTTTTCTGTATTCCTCTTACAACTGAATTCCAAAACTGCAAGCAGTGCCCCCTTGCCAATAAAGCCACCTGCAATTACAAAGTGACCAAATAACTATCAGTCCTACCTGCAATACTCCCTAGTGATGCAGACTGCTAAATATTAAATGATACTTTCTCACAGCTCAAAAACAGCCTGTGCAAACCTAAAATTAGAACATCCCCATCTTCCAAGATGTTTTAACTATTCCTTTAAAATATTCACATCAACCTGAATATGAATTAAATGTGGCTTCTTTTCTTTGTCCTCTTTTAAACAAAATCTGCATTTCAAAGGAAATAGATATTTTTATGTTGGATAATGAAGAGAGTATCTGCCTACTCTTCCATTTGTGTTTCACGTTTCATATCTCCTCTTTTCAATTTTTCATCTCAAATCCCTTAATTTGGCTGGTAAGAAAAGCATTGTCCAAATAGGCACATATTATAAACAATCAGAGGGTCTGTTTTCTAATTTGTATAGTACTTGAAGATGGTATCTATAGCTGTATCATGGAATAGTTAAAGCCGGAAATGACCTCTGGAGAGCATCTAGTCCAACTCCCTCTGCTCAAAGCAGGGTCCACTAAAGCAAGTTGTTCAATATAGAAAGAAAAGTGTGTTGCTTTTGTATATACTTTTGTACTACAGAGCAGGCTCATTCTTTGATTATATTAGGATCCTATATAGCTACAGGCACAAAAGCTCCATAAGAAATAACTCCCTTGTTTCTCATGTAAAAAAAAAATATTCAACAAAAGACTTCAGCACTATACATAAAAAGGTAACTACAATTACAGATGTGCTCAGTCTTCACCATAGAACAGACGCACCAGAACAAAAGTAACACTAGAGATAAATTAAATGATGCTGTCATAAAAAGTCACCAAAGTGCTGTGTTTTAAGGGTTGGCCAAGGCCATGATGTGGCAATGCTTCAGTGTGGGTACACCTGTAACAGGCACTACTTGAGGATGCACTTTTAGAATGAATGAATTAGCTACTGGACAAAAAGATAAATCAAGAAACGTAAGGTATTTAGTAATTTTCATTTCTTGTAGTTCTGTCTAACTAGACATATCAGTCACCAACAGATACTTAACCTATTTTTTAAATAGCAACAAGAAGTCTAGTGTCATCCTAGTATTTCAGACAGACATAGTTCTTCAGTAAAGCAGAGTTTATACATGTATAGACATTTTATCTAGACATTCTTGCAAATAGCACTCTACAGGTTCTAGGAGCTCAAGCTGTAACCCCCTGTAAGTATTTCTGCATCAACAAGGAAAAACAAATCCTGAAGTAGTAAGAACTACTCCAAGTAGAGAAGCATTGTTTAGCTTCAGAATTACACTATCTGCAAAGATGGTACTGCAAGTTCAAAGAACTTCAATGTTGTTAAAAGCATCACTTATGCTTTTACACTTGATACTGGATTTTTACCTGAAAACACACAGTAGAGAAAGCATGTCTAAATTGGGGCCCAAGTGGAGAAATCTATGATGGCTGATTACAAATTGAACAGATTTCTAGCTTTCACTGCAACTTCTCACTGCACAGTCTCTTTTTAAAAAAGTTTTCTCTCAGAATATCCTGATGGTTGTCATTATTTTGGTAGCCTGGTTACATTCAAGAGTAAATATGGCCATTTTGAACATATGCTTGGCTGGCCATGCTTTATAAAAACATATACTCTAAACCAAAAATGAGAATCAGATTACTCGCCAACTGGATTGCAGGCAAAAAAAAAATAGAGTTTGAAAACATTGTGCTATGTTAAAGAAACAAGCCGACAAAAAACCCACAGGAACTAATGTATTTACCAAGATGAGCATTTTGTTTTACTCATTTCAGAAGTTCAAAGAGAGGCAGAAGTCCCAAACAAATTTCAACAATTGTATAAAGCCACAATTTTCTCAGTGTTCCATAGGCTATCCTCCCCCCTAGCATAAAAGCAACATTTTGTGAAGCAGTGAAAAAAAAAGGAACAGATACAGATAAAAAAAGATTAAATCTGCACTTAGAACCAACTAAAACTCACAGTTTTCAAACAAAAATTCTTCCCTTCTGGGGAGAAAAGGATGCCTCCACTTATCTGAATGAAATACTGGACTCAGGGAAAGGCAGTTAAATTTTTTCAGGGAAGTGACAGTACAGGGTGGAAGCTGAGAGATAAGCTGAGATGATGTGTAGGACATCTGCAAGTAGAAAATCCCAAATGTTTGTGCTTCTTTTCTTCCTCTTCACAGCAGCTCTAATGATCAAAGGCCCATGCTTGTAAATGCTAGCAAAGTCATGACAAAGGTTAAGACTAATCCACATACTTGAAGAATCAAAAGATTCTCCAAACATAGAGCCCTCTAAAATTAGAACTTAAGCAAGTGGAAATTAGAAAGCAGGAGAGATTAGCATATTTGAGAATTGTGCATTTCTACTTAGGTAGATGCTTGTTCACATAGATAGCACAGCAGAAATACAAGGGAAAATGTTCTATATCTCCCAGACACCAGTTTCAACTTTATGTTATTTTTTTAAAAGCTCACACATGGGACAAGATGACCAGACTTGAAATATGAATTCTGTATAAAACCTGATATTTAGTAAAAACATCCGCCATAAACTAGTCACAAAGAATGAATATGTGTATATTATCCCAGCTGCAGCCTGCAACTTCCAAACAGAAAAATTGCAAGTTTGCAGCCCATTTGCAATATCTTCAATTTGAAGGATGTAATTACTGGAGGAAGACGTTGTATGACTGCAGTTTCTGAAGTTTCACCAAAATTTTACTTGGATACAAAGTAAGGAAAGGAAATTGCTTTGATGGGTTTGTTTGCTGGGAGCTGTGACCAAGTAAAGGCCTCTGGATTCAGGTCTCAAGAAAAGCCTCGTGGGCCAGATAATTGAATGTCGCTGCCAATTATCAATCCACTTGCTTCAGTGAGAATAAAAAAAAATATTTTCAAATAAATATACAGATACATATATAGTGCACTGACAACATGCATCCTGCATTACAAATCTCAGGCTTTAAATGAACAAGTTCAGAGCATACAAACTTGTGAAAAAAGCAGGGAAAGTTTCACTGCTTTCAGTAAAGTCAGGTACCAAAACAGATTTAGATAATTAGCATCTTGAAAACATACCACATTATGATATGTTTACTTTATCATTACATTATCAGATCTAGGAATATCTGAAAGTTCTGATATTCCACATAAAGGCTGACTAAAGGGGTCAGGCTGCTGTATCTACACTTGGACTGAAACTCTCATTGATTTCACAATTTTCTTTCAAACAGATTTCTGACGTTTTTTTATAATTTCTATCTCTATAAATCAAGTATCTTTAATGTATTTGCCACATATTCTGCAGATCTTCCTACGTAATAGGAATATTAATTTTAAAAAACAACCTTTTTTTGGGAGATCCAATTGCATGGCCTGATGTTCTCTACTGAAGGGCCCAAGCAAAAAAAAGGACCTGTTAAGATTCTCATCCTTTTAAAGAAATGAAAAGAATAAATCCACTGAAGATTGCCTCTTAATGTGTTTTTCCTCAAATTAGTGTTAGGGAATGTTGGAGGGGAGCAGTCTTGCGTCCCCCTCACCCCTTGTTTTTCTTTGTGGGAGCATGCTATTGTACAATAAAAATGTCTTTTCAGTAATTTGTCATCTGCTTTGAAATCATTCCTTTCAATATAACCTTTTGTTAAGATCAGGCAATAGAACACATTTCTTTCTGCAGAAAGGCACAAATTAAATTTTTAGTACACACTGAGTGGATGATATTTACTAAAAAATTGTATTTCATGAGCATTAACACAGTTGAAAGATGAAGATATTTAACATACTTATATCATACCTTGTATAAAAGTTTGAGTTAGTACAAATTATCACATTTGTATTCCCAATCTTAAATTTGGTACCCCAAGCCTCTCCTAAAACTAGTATAATTTGACAAACGTTGAACTTCATACTTTCACAAAACTATTTCTGCTTATTCTCTTTGTGTATACATATGTATTGAAGAGGAGAAAGCAAATAGAGTGTATTTTGACTTAGAAAGCAAATAGAGTGTATTTTGACTTAGAACCTAAAGTCTTCTTTTCACCTACTCCAATGTTCCCTGTGAAGTGACAGCACTATCATAACCCTTATTTCCAAACAATTTCATATTTTTGGAAGCCCTTCCTAAACACAGACTGCAAGCTTGGACTTTTATGACTGCCCTACCACCCATATTTCACTAAGTCTGAAGGAAGTTTACAAACCTACTTCTATGCAGAAAAATGTCCCTCTGCTTTTAGTGGTCAGATATTTCAACTACTTCTCATGTCCCAATGTGCAGAGACCATGCTGCTAATGCCTACACTTGTGCATATAAATCTCTAATCTGTCAATCCAGTTGCCTGTGAATAGTCTATTTAGGTTGGGTTTAAAGCAGTGGGAAGTCGACCTACACGAGAGAGTTCCCTTGTAAAATGACCGGAGGTCAGTGTTATTATCTCTGTAGGCTACCAATGGTGCATTTGTTCCACCCTGTGTATGAGTCATTCATTTATAATAAGCTCCACTGAGCTTTGAAAGTGCTGGGAGGGATGGGTACAGAAGCTTATCTTCTGTCAATTGGCCGAAGCGTAAGACGACTCCAAAAAGAGATGTCCTCAGTATTTAACTGCTCAACTAGAAGATGATTTAACTTTGTTATAAATAAATTAGAGACCTTACACCCAAATCCCAGTGGAAGTATGCTGTAATCCCACTTTCTATTCAGACTGCCACTTAGCCATATACTTCCCTCACTTTTGAAGTTCTCATTGTTTATAAATACCTGCTGAAGATGTGTATTGTCAATAGCAACTTCCCATTAAAAGCAAAAATAGTTACAAAAGCCAGTTTAAGCAATTAAAGTACAACTACATTATCCAGACATAATTCTAGATCCAATAATTTATCTTTCAAACATAGAATTTAAATAATGCAAAAAAAGCAGCTCAGTATTCAACTGAAAGTGAGTTACGTACAGATTTGGGTTCAAATTTTCCAGATCCAAAACCCCCATATGGTTTCAACACAGTAGAACATTTCTCTTTTATAGGTTTCTTGAGGGAGTGAGAGAGGAAGGTGAAAGAAAAACACAGTAAAACAAAACCATTTCAGCGTTCCTGCAATCACTGACATTTTGTAAATGGCTGTGGGATTCATGCAAAAGACTATTCTGTACTCAACATACTTGTAAAACATATTTACACATAGCTATTTATAAATTTTAATACAGAAGTGTCATTTAAAATGTTTTATACAGTCTTCTTATGAGGCACTCTTGTTAGTCTTGGAATTCCTTCCACAATTCAGCTGCTGCTGTTTTTTCCTAACTTATTCCATCTCTCTGAGGTCTCTTCTTAAAAGCCTATCTACCTGCTATCTTTATAAGATGTGTCATTTTTAGATGGTGGACTGTAGAACCAAGGGTAAGTTAGTTAAAGCTTTCCTAATACAAGAGGCAGAGGTGTCAAGACACATAAATTTCTGTGGCTTTGTCTTGAAAAGATACAGGGCAATACAACTTGTCAGCTTGACAATTCTTCCAGGCTTTGTTTACTGTTCTTGCAACATTCACACAAAACGAGATCACCAATCAGACAAGGTCAGAATATCATGCTATCCAAATGCTGGATAAAATATAGCACTGAGCATGCAAAGTGAATGTCATACATCATTACAGAGGAGCTCAGATTACTGTAGGCACACGGTAGTAGTAGTTGGATTCAATGCAACATATACCACTTTGACAGACCACCCCAAAATAACTGCATATACAACTCATTAAAATATATTTGTTTTTATTTCCTTTAATAGTGTTATGGAGTCATGACCAAAATGCATAATCATTTTCTGAGCATCCATCTTTTCCGTTTCGCAATATATTTCTGAAACTTATTCATGTCCTTTCCTTGTTATGTGATTTCCACTTTCAATTCAAGTACCAAATGTGGAGTCATTTGCAAAGCTGAAACAGTAGAACACAAACAAGGGGCGGAAAGGTCAAAATAGGCCTGACATCTTTACAGGCCTGTCTTCTCACTGACAGATTTCCCAAAACACACGGTGCTTCTTGTTAAGCAAGTGTCACCAGTTTCTTTATTGTCTTCTTCCAAGGTGTTAAACAGCTCTGTACTGTTTGATAACCTGTCATCACCCAACAAATGTTAGCAATAAAGAAAAAATGCACTAGCTTTCCATGACAGCATAATAAAACATACTCAAGAGATAAAACTAAAATAAAAATTACAACTACATTGAGATTTTTCAGCCTTTCCCCAGGAAAAAAACCCAAAAACCAAACTGTAATGCACTTAAAATGTCACCCCAGTTTAACTGATCAATCAAGAGAGTTTCTGTGCAAACATAAAACACACTTGCCACACATGCAACTGTTTGAATTGCACTGACCTACCCAGGAAACTGACAACTGTGGGGGTAAGAAACTTTCAAATTATTACAATATGGCACTCTCTTTCTTTAATTCCATGGTGAACAACATATTTTTTTGTTTGTTTTAATAAGAGCTAGACAATTAAAACCACAACTCATTTTTCTAAGAAGAGGAAGGTGTGGTGGGCAGATGGCAGAGGTGCAAAATGCCTCCACTAGGATCCTGCTGGCAGGGCAGGAATGATCCCTGACATTTGTTGGTAAAGATGCAAGTATGTGATCTGCCCACACTACTATGCTGCCTGTTCATTGCTCTTTCACCACCTTGCTGCGCCCTTACTTTTTTGTTAACAGAGTGCCATGAATGTCTTTTAACATTTTTATTTAATCTGCCAAAAGCAGAAGTTTAAATAGCCATTAACTGCACCATACAAGTCACTAACCCTTTTAAATCAGTGTTACATCCGACAATCTTTCTACCATAGAACCAGTAAAAAGGGGAAGAAAAGCTGATTTTCTAATTAATTCAATCTCCCCCTATTAGTGATTAAAAACATTCATGTATATGAACAGTGTTTGTAAATCTATTTTGCTGTTGATATTGTCAGGATAAAAATCTTTAAAGTACTGCCCACAGATACACCCACTTCCTTACAATAATTACTTTCAAGTGTATTATAAAGTAAATTTGCATAGTGTTGGAATAATGAGGACAAATAAGCCTTTCCCTGAAGATGATTATGACCTACTTACTTGCCATTTAAGGAATTAAAGTCTTCAATCTGCAATACTTTCAAGCACTTATTAAACCTAGAAAACATGAAAATCTGATGACTTCCCTACAGATGGATATTATTTTGAATGAAGTGCATGTTGTGATTTTTTGCACCACTATTATTTAATAAAAAATGTATTTCCACAAAAAAACTCACCAAGTAGTTTAGTTTTCCTGGTTTCAGTTTATTTAATGGGAGGGGTAGAAATTAAAAGGAAAAAATAATGCAAGAAAGCTACCAACTAAATATCTTTTTTAAAAAAACACTCATTTTTTAATTCAAATGTGTTATTTAACTATAGATTAATTTTAAAATATTCAGTTATGAAACAGAAAGATTTAATTCATCTTTTGAAGAAAATAAGCAATTAAAAGGGGCTTATTTTCTGTATCATGGCCCCACCACAAACACAGGCTACAATTATCATAGGAGTTGTATTTGACACAAAGTGAAACATGACTTCAGATAAGGAAATTGTAAAGCAGGAACAGCTGAACTCCACAGAAACACAATACTTCTGTCATGCAGATACCTTCAATAGGAAATTAAATAAATAGGAAAGGAAAATAGAACACTGAATAATATATGAGCAGAATAGATCACCAGCTGAATGATCTTGGAGAGTTTCTCTGAAAAAAACAATGTCTCTTTAAGAAATATTTGCTGAGGCAAATGATCTTCCAAGCTGGCAAAGACAGGTTTGGTGGTGTCTTCATTGATTTAAATAGTTACTCATCGCTCTATTGTCTCAGTGCTTCTTTACAGATATAAAACCTAACATTTTAAAAATCTCACCCAAAAAACTGCAATTCCTCCCTTGCTCCTGGCCTTTTAGGAGCTTTAGATCTGCCTCCTGGTGGGTGAATAGTGATATCCTCAGATATCACTCATCAATATGGTCCAGAACCAAACAAAAGTTAAAAGGGTAGCCAGAATGAGCTCTGCCTGCTGGGTCTGACCATACGTCCCATGAGCATTCCTGCAAGCAAGCTTGGATAGTTCTCCTCCCAATAAACTGCATGGACAGGCCAGGGATGTGTGTGGTGCTCTGCATTGTGTTCTCAGGCCAAACTGAAAGAATTCCATATTTAGGAAAAGCAGCACATGAGAATCCATGTAATGCTAAAGCTTGATTTAACTGGACAAAAGTTGAAAAAAATTATGAAGTGGTAAGTACTGTTAAACCAATATTTTGTTGTTTACTAGAGTTAACAAGGTGGTCATATTTATGTAAAACAAAATTAAGTTATTTCCCTCCTGAAGGTGTTCAAAGTTCAGTGAGTAATACTGCAGCTAAATGTTTCACATAAACCAAAAAAAATGAAAATGTTTCATTCCTAATATGAAACCGCTTTAAAATTTGATTCTTCATTCCTAGCTCTGGAAAATTTCTATTATTTTTGGAGGATGCAGTTCAAATCCCAAGTGCTGTAACTCAGCTTTATTTTCCTGTTCATATCCTGATTTATTGTAGATATTGAAATTTAATGGATTTTGGATATAACCATATCACATCTATGAGAAAAATAAACATAGTCAGCTGTATTCTTTATTCAAAGTCAGAAGCTGCAAACTCTGACATTCGTTGGAACCCATGGGTTTTACAACTTAAAGCAAACAGAACATTAGATATATTTGGGAAAAGATCCTTGTTCATAACCTGGTCTTCTGGTTCACACTCCAAAGGAAAAAAAAATCCTTTACAGATTTAATTACAGCAATCCTTTAATTTCTAAATGCCTAAGCTGAAAACACCTACCTGAAACAAGAAATCTATTTGTACACACATACACCAGCATCAAAACAGTACAAGGCTGAATAGTTATCCATGTCATCTTTCATTTCAGTGTAGTGGATCCTGCTGGCATTCCTGCATGGGCAACTCCTTATGTTGAACATTAACCCAAAATACTGCTTTACATCTTCCATATGGATTAAATGAATATGTCAACATTCAATAAACATGACTATGAATTTCCCTTTCACTTTACACCCCAAGTAACTGTTCACTTGTTTAAAATGAGGATGCAAACCAATGGCAAATTAGACTGCAGGAAGCCTTTAGAACCATTGCGGACTTCAGAAAGTTTACGGTATCAGAAAAAATCTGTTCCTCTCACTACCTCCGTATAGGGACTTCTATCTGTACAGTCATGTGCTTCCACTGTGCACTTAAATTTCTCAGGCCACTGAAATAGCTAAAAATATTTGATATGACTGAGATCAGAATGTATGCTTGTAATCCATATAGTAGATGTGAATATTATGGAAGAACTGTCAGAACCAGTTACTGTTCTGACCTCTTAACCTGAGACTGTACCCCAAATTGACTCTAAGCAGAACTTTTCAAGGAAACTCAATCAGGAGATCTACTTAAAATTCATAGCACAAAACCCACTTCTTTAACACTGCATCCTTTCAGAAGCATTTTTGCCTGTTGTGCTTAGAGAGTTATTCTAATATACAGTCATGCTAAATGTCAATTAACTCTTTAGTGCCTGATTAAACATCACAGTTAGTGTTACAAAATATAATCTGCAATTTCTGTTTAAGGACGGACGATGCTTCTGTGCTCAAACAGCTTTCCAATTCTTTGCAGGCACTCAAAAGTAGAAAACAGTCATAGCTCTCATTCCAGCTTAGTGCTTTCCTTACACTTCAATGAATGTGTGGAGAAAAGGGCACTTGCATCCCTGCCTGTCTGCCTCAAAGACAGTTGCCTCCCTCTCAGCACAGTAACTCCATCTACCTAAGCACACTTTTATATCTCCTTAAATATTAGAGTAATGGAGAAACTCCAAGGGAGGTCACTTGAAAAAGCACAATCTTAACTTACAGATGGGTATAAAGCTTGTTGGTATTCCTTACTTCAGTGGATTCTGAATAATGGCCTGGGTCTAGTCAAGCAAAACTCTTTTTAAAGTCACGGTTAAAATACAGACATATGTCCCTTTCCAGTGGTTTGAATGTATTTTATTACTACATTAAAGGTCAATGCAAGTACATTTTGTCTTTGTCACTTAACTAGAGCTGTATTTGACCTAACTCTGCAATTGTCTCCCACAAGAGGAGAAAAGGACCATACATTTAAACAGACTATCACAGCCTGTTTTGCACTACAAATTAATTAGGTTAATGTAATGTAATATGATAAAATTAAGATTCTCATTTCAACTGCAAATTTATAAATTTTGTACAGATTCTCTCACTTATTTGAGCTATTAAAATTTCCTAATAGTAATTCAGGCAGCTGAGCTTTGGGAACTAAGATTGTATTTGGGAAATCAAAATCTCAAATACACTTTCATGTCACGTATTTCCCTCTGCATATAACATGCGAAGTTATTAAAGACAAGAAAAAAAAAATGTACAAGCTTGAGCAAACTGAGTGGTAAGAGAACTGCTAAAACTGAAGATTTAGAAAGATAAATCTGTTGCTTGTTTTCAAGAAGATTTACTGATAATTCTCCTTAGTATCAGTAGTAGCATCTGTCTTTACTCTCTGACCAGGGCTGCTCCAGTGGTAATCATCCTTCTGCTAGATGTTAATCAACTGCTTTTAAGATGACAAAAATTTACAGTTGATTAGACTGCATAGCTGCATTGGTATTTCACAAGTTTCTAGGAAGGGATTATTTTTGTGCTCAAATACCTCTAAATAAAGGATTCTGCAGTCTGAATATCCTTGGATTTTGAAAAGTGTTCACTGAAGCAGATAAAGCTAAGTTAAAGAAGCATTTAGTGCTTCAGCATGCCAGCTTCAATCATATCTGTTGTGTTTATATGTGAGCACCCTCATGCCCACATTTCTCCCTTTAGCTGCAGTGTATGTCTGTCTCTATATACCACAGTGTATGCA
The DNA here is from genome assembly GCA_013397395.1 of Sinosuthora webbiana. Classification (NCBI taxonomy): domain Eukaryota; kingdom Metazoa; phylum Chordata; class Aves; order Passeriformes; family Sylviidae; genus Sinosuthora; species Sinosuthora webbiana. The sequence continues at coordinate 642,126 of VXBN01016569.1, forward strand.
GATTTAAAGTCTAAAGCCAGCACTTGCTTTTCTGAGAACAGAGTTGAGACTGCTATCCTATTACCCTCAAAGCCAGTGTTGGCACAATTCAGTCATTAATGACAATTTTGTGTCCTTTCTCTGTGAAAGAGGGTTACTTAATCTTCAGCTGGTTATGCTCAGCACTGGCTCAGTTTGCTCAGTATTCAATTCAAATTTCAAACAGCACAGTGATCAGACTTGATTACCTCCTTAAAACAGATCCAACTGGCCAAAAGAGCAAGCTCCAAAAGAACCAAACTTTTCTGTAAACCTATGCTGAAGATCAATGAGAACCTCAGCAGAATTCTGTATTAACAAAATACTGGGCTGCAAGGACATAAAACAAATCTGATCCTTTCCTCCCTATCCCTCATAAGGGCTCTGGCAGTCATGATAGTCTTTTAACAAGCGAAAAAAGAAAGTAACCCGATTCTAACCATTTTTACTAGAGACAGAAAGTTATCATCAGCATCATTCAGAGTGAAGGCCAAGCAAAACACCTTCCATAGACTCCTGAGGTCTGTTCTTCCAAGGCAAAAAAATTTAAGGTGAACAAAACAGTAAGAATCAAGAGCTGAGAAGCCAAAACCAGAGTTCTGAAAAGGATATATCCTTTAGGTTGCACAGTATCACACAAAAATAAGTAATAGGGCTTAATTAAGGGGTTTTATTCTAGCAGTAGGTTGTTCCAGACCTACAGGTTTACTTATCTATTTACTTATCTATTGAGAATCTAGCTGGTAACACAAGTATTAGACTGGAAGGATGACTGATGTGATCCAATATAGCGACTGTAAAGAATATGAACTTATCTCATGTTCACTTATTTCATGTTCTAACACAACTCTTTTTTCAATACCCCATAAATAAAACTTCATATTTACAAATATAAAGCAATACATCAGAGTATTGCAGAGTACTGCAAATATTGTTTGAATTTCAGTTCTGTTTATCTGCCAGTTCTCAAGGCCCTTAGTAACAAAGGGATTCCTGTAATCACAACACATTTACACACTAATGCTTTCGTATAAACAAAAACACTGAATCACAAAGCTCTTTCTTCTATTTTCCCAAACACAAATATCCAGAAACTTCAGTCACCCTATTTATTAGCTAGTACAGCTTTAATCATTTAACCACTATGGTTCTCTCAGCTTCCTCTACCTTTTTATAGATCAATATTTAAAAAAAAGAAATAATCCCTAAGAATGCAAACAATAAGTATCACATGTCTTACTTCTTATATGCTCATGAGTTTTTTATCTATTTACCAGAATAATAATCTGATCAAGTCTTATGAATTCCAAGTCTATTTAATGGTTTTACCTTGGCTTTTACTTAGGAAAAAAACCAATCTGTCTAGTAGATCAAGAAAGAAATTTTTACTCATTCCATCTTTTTAGACAAAAAACCAAAACATTCATTATCTCACTCTTTTATGGGTGTACCACTATTCCTGCTAAACTTCACAAAGCCATCCCTATCCTGCTCTAGCTTTATTGTGTAAATAACAGTGGCTCAACACACTTTCCAGCAGAGATGTGAGTTTCCTGGCTAAGAAATCTGGAATGTTTCAGCTACATCAGGCTAATGATCTCTCAAATGCACACTAATATGTTTGATAGAAGTCTCTCAGCATGTGTGCACAGAATGCTTAACATAAGAATAAAACTACTGTGGGCAGGGCAAATCGCTGACACCATTTCAGACTGAGTTAGATGCTGGAGGCACAAATTAAAACTGTGAGCTTTCATTTCAGTGGGCTTTGACAGATGGAAGACTGCATCAAATCTCTAATTGTTTAAACTATTAACTCATCTTTCCACCTGCATTATCTCTGGAAAGAGCTCAGCTGGAAGCCTGAAACAATTGCTCGAATACAGAATTCAGGAGTGTATATTATTCTAAAAAGAAAGTAAACTGTCTTTTTCAGATAGTCAAACAGTCTGTTTATTTGGCTGCAGAATTTGTAAATTATTTATTTTCACATTTGCCTCTCAGTTCTGAAAACTCAAAAAATAGCCTTTCAGTCTTCTCACAGAATCAATCAATCAGGGACCACTGCCTTGGCCACTGGGAAGAAAGTTGTATTGCAATTCACAGTGTGTTATGATGATCCCCATTTATCTCCAGTCCTTGTAAATGCCATGGCACATGCAGCTCTAAATTATGCCTGCTGGTCCCTTGACTTTCAGCTGCCTACAAAAAGAAAACCTTGTGTAAGGAGCTGTAAAAAAAATAAATTATATCTACTTCACAAACTCTCTTGAAATGCCTTTCCCAGTCATTTCATCCCCCTGGCCCCCCACCTTAGGACTAAAACACATTTTTCACTAAGCCAGCATCAATGCAGGACTCTGCCCTTTCATGTTGCTCTCAGCAGCAATCAGCTCTAACTGTTGTTTTTGTAGGGAAGCACCTGTTATTTGCTCAGCACTTCCAAGTACTTGAGAAGAACAGCCTTAGAACAGTGGAGCTCACTCTGTAAAAACAAACCAGAAACAGCAAAAGCTGTGCATTTACATACAATGTAGCAAGAATGGCAGCTAGAAGGCAATGGGATTTTAAGGACAGGAGCTTTGCAAATAGCAGTAGGTATAAGTAATTTGGGCTTAGAAAGCATAAGTAGAAAAGAAGACGACGACATTGGGCCAAGAATTCCATTAAGGGGCTGGAGCATCTGCCATACACAGAGAAGTGCAGATATCTGGGACTGATAAGCCTAGAGAAAAGGTTCAGAGGTTTACTTACGTTTATAAATACCCATTGGGATGCAATGAAAAAGAGACAGTCAGGCTCTCTCCCCTCAGTCATGCCTATGGACTAAACAAGAGGCGATAGGCACAGATCAAAAAACAAGAAGTGCAGAAACTCTTTTACTGTGCAGGTAGTGAAACACTGAAATAGGCTGCTGAGAGAGGTTGTGGTCTTTACGTATGGACATACTCAAAATCCAACTGGATGTGGTTCTGAACAACCCACTCTAGCTGACCCTTCATTAGAAGATCTAAGAGGGTCTTCTGTCCAACCTCAACAATTCACTGGTTCTTTGATAGATTTCTAAGAAACAGATAGATGGGCACACAGATTAGTGACACTAGTGGAGAGAAAGAGACAAAATACACACAAAAATTTTCAAAGGATAAGTTAAGGAGAGGCAAAAAATCCCAACTCAGGAATTATGTAAAGATGTGAAAGTTAAATCCAATAGCAAAGGTCAAGTCAGTGAAGGAATTCAAAACACAACATAAAACCATTACTGCCTTTACAAAAAGAGCAAACCTACAGCACAAAGTTGCTACCTTTAAAGTACTTGAGTCAGCCTTGCAGATTATTTTCTTAGGCCAGGTTTTGATAGCATTTCACATACCAAGTAGTTCTTAAACCCACATATAGAAGTTAGGGAAAGATTGATCAGCAAATTTAATAGCTATTTTAATGCTTTAACCAAGTGAGGTAATCAGTAATATCAAGGTTGGAGGCAGCCTGGGATGCAATGCTCATGCACTAGTGAAGTTTACAGTCCTGAGGGATATGGGTCACAAAGAATAAAGTCAGGACAGTAAATATTGAAAAGTAAACTTCCAGCTCTTCAAGATGTCAACAGGACTCCCTGGGAAACTGCTCTAAAGGACAAGGGACCAGAAAAGAGCTGGCAGATCTTTAAGGACATGTTCCATAAAGCACAAGAACTCTCAATCCCCAAATGTAAAAATTCAAGAAAGGAAGGCAAGAGACCTCCATAGATGAGTAGAGACCTGGTAAAGCTAAAGGGCAACAAGAAAATGCACAGCCAGTGGAAGTATGGACACCTATCCTGGCAAGAATATAAGGACATGGTCAAATAGGGTTAGGGAGAAGGCTGAGGTATTCAACATTTTTCCTCCCAGACTTCAAAGGCAACCGTTTTTTTCCCCACAGCTCCTGAGTGGATGGGCTGTAAAGGAGGGACTGGAGGAGCAAAGTCACTCCACCTGTAACCAAAGATCAGGCCCAAAAACACCTGAGGAACTGGAACATACATGGTCTATGGGACCTGATGAGATGTATCCCAGAGACCTGAGGGAACTGACTGATGTAGTTGCCATAATATTTGAAAAGTCATAGCAGAGAGATGAAGATCCGGGTGCTGAAAAAAGGGAAACATTGCACCCATTTTTGAAAAAGGTAGAAAGAAGGACGCTGGGAACTACTAACCTGTCAGCTTCATCTCTTTGCCTGGCAAACCATAGAACAGATCCTTCTGGAAGCTATGCTAAGGCACATGGAGGATAGGGAGGTGAGTTGATTCACATGGCATGGCTTGGTTTAACCAGGCCTCTAACAGGGTCTCTCACAGCATCCCTCTCTCTAAATTAGAGAGATGGATTTCATAGCTGTACAGTGTAGAAGAGAAACTGGTTGGTTGGTCTCCCTCTCACCAGAGGGTGGTATTCCCTAGAGGTCACCAGACCCCTGGGCATCAGTACAGCTTATTATCATCATCAGTGGCATAGCAGGACTGAGGTGGCCCTAAGCAAGACCCTCTGCAGATGACACCAAGCTGTGTGGTGTGACTGACATGCTTGAAGGACAGGATGCCATCCAGAGGGCATTGGACAAGCTAGAAAGTGGGCCCATGGGAATCAACAAGACAATGCAAAGTGCTGACCTAGGTGAGACAGTCCTTTGTATCAGTACAGGCTGGGGAATGAAGGAATTGAGAGCTTCCCTGAGGAGAAGGACTTAAGGGTACTGGTGGATGAAAAGCTGGATATGAGCCCACAGCGTGCCCTTGCACTAACTGCATCCTGAGCTGCATCAAATGCAGTGTCACCAACAGACTGAGGGAGGTAATTCTGCCCCTCTGCTCTGCTCCAGTGAGACTGCACCTGGAGTGCTACTTCCAGTTCTGGAGTCCTCAGCACAGGAAATAAATGCCCCTGTTAGAGATGGTCCAGAGGTAGGCCACAAAAATCATCAAATGAGAGAAGCACCTCTTCCAGGAAAAAGAGAGTTGAAGTTGTTCAGCTTTCAAGAGAAAAAAGGGCTTTGGGAAGACCTTATTGCAACCCTTCACTGCTTAAGAAGGGCTTATGAGAAAAACCTGAATTTTTAGCAGCGCCTGCTGAATAGGACAAGGAGTAACAGTTTAAAACCAAAAGAGGTTAAATTTAGACTAGATGTAAGGAAGACATCTTTTATGATGAACATGGTGACACGCTGGAACAGGTTGCCCAGGGGTTGGGAGATGCCCCATCCCTGGGAAAAATTCAAGGTCAGGTTGGATGGGACTCTGAGCAACCTGATCTAGTTGAAGAGGATCATTGCAGGGGGACTGGACCAGATGACCTTTTAAGATCCCTTCCAACCCAAACTATTATATGATTCTAAGTGGACTACATAGAGAGAAAGTTACCAGTCAAAGAAAACATGACACATGAAACCAACCATTCCACTCTGCAGTGAGACACATAAGAAAAAACATAGTCATGAAAGAGTGTGAATGTCCTCTGTATTTCTCCTAAACCCACAAAGTAAACTGTATTTCATTTTTAGAAGCAACATAATGAAACTGCCAGATAACAATATCTGTACATAGAATAAAAACCATAATAGCATTTTCTACCCTCATGAACATTGGGAATTGCAAGTAAAAATGTATAAGCTTAGTTCCAGAAAACATAAACCTAATAACAACCACATCTGGGCAGAATTCTTCTCTCTCAACACTGAACACATAACTCTCAGAATTTCTCACCAATTTCACTGAGAATTATGCTTGCAGAAAGAGCTAGAATCCACCCAGATTTTATTATGTGACTTTTTATTATAAAATCTCTCTTTAGAAAAAGAAAAAATATTCTGAGATCCATCATTTTAACAGGTTATAAACAAGTCTCTATCAAAAAGTGTGAATGAATATTTTTCAACAGCAACTCTAGACATTCTGGTTTAGATACTGCATACTCAACCAACACTATTTTAAAAACTGACCTATTCTACTCTCCATTCCCTAGCAGCTGCCATTTCATCCAAAAATAGACTATTTTTTTTCTATACGTTTCCATTCAGAGAGAATGAATCCAGTATTAATGAGTTACGTACAAATAATCATGTAGCAAAGCTGATTGACTACCTGTGTTGGAAACAAGCTGAATTATGTTTTAGATGAAATCTATACATTACAAACACTACTTCATCCTCTATATAACCTGTACCTCATAATGTTTTAAAATAATCACTTAGACAACCCAGAGTTTGATATACCATAGCAAATAAGATTAGTTGGAGCAGAAAAGGAGGAATAAGCCCAAAGTAGGCTATATTTTCCTACTACCTACTGGCATAACCTATGTCAAAATACTATTTAAAGACAGTCTGAAGATGGCAGGCATGAATATACTTTTTGCAATATTTTGCCAACCACTTGGCTGTGATGGAAGACTTTAGGCCAGATTTGTAAGAAAACTAGATCCATCAGTTTCCAGCCTTAACTGTCTTTCTCCAACCAGATAATAACCTCTGCAGAGGGTCTATTTTCAATTCCTCTGCTGAACCAGCTGTTGGCAACAGGATGCAGGGTTTTATGTAGTCATGTGTGCAGAAAAAAAGAAGGGAGTGTCTGTTTGCCAGGTTCTCTCCCCAAATAAGATTTTTACTCCTGCAGTGTCTTGGAATGAGTAGAGCTGACTGAGATCCAGGTGCTGGTCCAACAACTGTGTTAACAAATACTGAGCCCAGCTCAATCCAGCCTGCTTTCTTTTTCAGTCTCTCCGTGTTGCAGTTCTGCTTCCTCATGCTGCTGTTTATTAGTTCACCTTTGCATTACTCAGCAAGTCTGACAGGCTGCCAGCAATCTACTGTTAGAGTAAAAGAAAATAATACTATATTTTAACTTTCATTACCTAGACCAAATCTGAATGGAATTTCAGTACACAAACAATTCTATACCATGTAGTATCAATCCTAACAAAGGTATCAATGCTGGTGGAAACATTTATGTGGTTCCTGGGAACGTGGAGGGCTGAAGAAGATATGTGAACTGCTTCTACACAAACACAGTTTGAATCCATGCCCCTTGTCCTGAAATAGCAACAGGGTCATAGCTTTCTAGTAGCACAGTGGCTTACAACTCCTCCTCTTTGCCTATGCTGGATGCACTGGTGTAAAGGCACCTCACCTGGCCTGTCAGCCCTTAATTCCTCTGAGGTAATTCTCTGGTTGGTTTCTGTAAAATTAGGAATCCCTGGCTTGTCTCTGCAAGACTGCAAGTGCATTCCAGTGTGGGCAACACATTTCAGAGTCACTGGCAGAGGGTCCTCTTGCACGCTGTCCCTCTAACCTTCACTTCCCATCCCACAGCTCACCAGGCACAAACCTGATATTGTCCCCCTCCACTATCACAACTAGTTTAAAGCTCTGTCAATGGGCCCCTCTGGTTCCCAAGCAGCAACTCTCCTGCCACAGAAAGGGGAGTCCTTTCTGGTACAAGCATGCCTGGTGCTGCATAGACCATTCCATTGTCAAAAAAACCAAAATTTTGGTGGTGATACCAGCCACAGAGCCATGTAGTAATAGACTCAGCCCATCTGTTTCTTCCAGCGTTGCTGCCTTCAACTGGAAGCAAAGAGGAAATCATAACTTGTGCCTCAGAGTCCCTTACCAAATATTCCAAGGCCCTGAAGTCCTTTTTGATCGTCTTTGGACTGCATGTTGCCACTTCATCATCCCCTATGGGGAAAATCAGTGATAAGAAGTAGTCTCAGGACCGTTCCAGATTACAAAGTTTCTGGATGACATCCCTACCCAGGCCCCAGGAGGCAGCAGACCTTTCTATGGGTTGGGCCTGACTGGCATATTGGGCCCTCTATCCTCTTAGAAAGGAAACACTGCAACTCACTAAGCATAAGTTCAAACAAAACAATGGATCTATGAATGAGTTAGACAAATAAATTTTGGTTTCAAATCTTTTTCCAAAGAAGTTCACTAACTTCATCAACCACAATGCCAATTTCATCTCAGCAGTGGAAGCAAACCAGTCAATTGACAAGAATCAAAAAAAGAAATCCCTCAGCCTGCTTCAATGCTGTGCCAGTAGACAAGGAGGAGCTCATGATGGCAATGAATTAAAAACTATTGCAACCAAAAACAACATTATGTTATAATCCCATAGTGTCCTAATTACAATGAAGTATTCTAACATATTGAAATTATACATGTCAAAACAGGGCAAGCATTCAAGAGCTCTCTTGTGCTTAATCTTGAAAAACAGACTTCTGCAGGGATCTTACAAAATTAAATTTCATTTTAAACAACTAATGAATTTTTTGCTGCTCACAGTCATCTCAGATATTTAACAGAATCACAGAATGGGTAAGGCTGAGACCACAGTAGGTCAGCCAGTCCAACCTCCCTGCTCCAGCAGGGCCATCCCAGAGCACATTGCACAGGATTGAGTCTAGAAGGTTATTAAATATCTTTAGTGAGGGAGACTCCACAATTTCTCTGGACAACCTGTTCCACTGCTCAGTCACTCGCGCAGTAAAGAAGTTTTTCCCCATGTTCAGGTGGAAATTACTGTGCATCAGTTTCTGCTCATTGCTTCTTGTTCTTGTCACCATTGAGAAGAGCCTGAAGAAGGGTCCATCCTCTTGACATCCTTCCTTCAGATAGACAACTGAGAGGGGACCTCATCTGCTTCTTAAGGCTGAACAATCCCAGCTACCACAGCCTTTCCTCATAAGAGAAATGCTCCAGTCCCTCAGTCATCTTTGTTGCCCTCCACTGGACCTGCTCCAGGAGCTCCATGTCTCTCTTGCCCTGAGGAGCTCAGAACTGTACACAGCACTCCAGGTGTAACACTCCAGGGCTGAGCAGAGGGGCAGGATCACCCCCCTGCTGGCAATGCTTCTCCTAATGTCCTCCAGGATCCCACTGGTCTTCTTGGCCACAAGGACATTCTGCTGGTTCATGGACAGCTTATTGTTCACCAGGATCCACAGGTCCTTCTCCACAGAGCTGCTTTACAGGTCAGCCCCCACCCTGTTCTGGTGCAGAGGATTGTTCCTCCCCAAGTGCAGGACCCTGCCTTTCTTTGATGAATTTCAGGCAGTTCTTCCCTGCCCATCTCTCCACCCTGTCAAGGCTCTTCTGAAGGGCTGCACAGCACTCTGGGGTATTGGCCACTCCTCCCAGCTTTGTGTTGTCGCTGAACTTGCTGAGGAGGTATCTGCCCTCTCATCCAAGTCACTCACGAAAAAGAGAAACAATATTGGGCCCAGTATTGAACCCTGGGGGCACAATACCACAAGTGACAGGCCCCAGTCAGACCCTGTGCCACTGATTACAGCCCTCTGAAATTTGCCAGTCAGTCAGTTCTCTCTCCATCCAGTCTTTCCTGAGTTTGTTTACAAGGATATTGTGAAAAAGTGTCAAAAGCCTTTCTGAAATTGAGGTAGACAATATCCACTGCATTTCCCCATCCACCCAGGTAAGTTGTTTCACTGTAGAAGGCAATCAGGCTGGTCAAGGACTACTCCTGATAATGTACTTGTCATCCACGTGGACAGAGATGGCCTTCAGAGCAAGGAGCTCCACCACCTTTGCAGGGATTGAGGTGAGGCTGACTAGTTGGTAAGTTCCCCAGGTCTTCCTTCTTGCCTCTTCTGAAGGCTGAGGTGACATTTGCTTTCTTCCAGTCCTCAGGCATCTCCCCTGATTGCCACAACCTTTCAAAGATGATCATGGCTGGCCTACTTATGGTGTTCACTAGGTCTCTCAGCACTTGTGGGTGCACCCCATCAGAGCCCATGGACTTGTGGAAGTCAAGGGGTTCTCCAACCCAATCCTCCCCAACAAAGGGAAAGTCTTCCTTACAACACTCCTTTATCCTGTGTCAGAGATTCCGGAAGGCTGGTTTGGTCAGTGAAGATTGATGCAAGGAAGGCATTCAGCAACTCTCCCTTCCTTGTCCTCTGTTACCACAGACCCCATTCTACTAATTCCAGATGTGTCATGGCTGTCCTTGCCTCATTTCTACTCACTCTGACAACCTCTCTATATTCATTCCAAGTGGCCTGACCCAGCTTCCATCTCCTGTGTACTTCCTGCTTACACTGGAGAAATGACACAAGTTCTTTATTCATCCACACAGGTCTCTTGCCCACTTTGCCCAACTTCTTGCTCACTGGGATGCACCATTCTTGAGCCTTTAAGAAGTGATCCTGAAGACTAACTATGTCTCCTGGACCCCTCCTCCCCACAGGATCTGTTCCCATAGGATTCTTCCAAGAAGACTCCTAAAGAGGCTAAAACTTGCTCTCCTGAAGGCCATGCTTACTATTTTACTTGCTGCCCTGCCTCCTTCTTGCCCAATACCGAATTCCACAATCTCATGGTCACGGCAGCCAAGGGTCCCCCTAACCTTTATATCTCCAACAAAGCCTTCCATGTTAGCTGTAGTAAGGTTAAGCAGCACACCATTCTTTGTGGAATCCTCCACTACCTGTCACACTCATATAAACCACCTCCACCGAGGTGCTGAGAAGCAGTGAAAGGAATTTGCGTTTTAAAAGGTTGACTGAATTCCCTGCGTCACTTTGAAAATTTCAATTAGCTAAAGCAATTGTATAATTTCACATTGCAAAACACAGAAAATCAAAGCCATCCTGAAGAGACATTATGCTTAAATTCAGCTCTGCTAACAATTTGGCCAAGTTTATATTCATTTATTTTCTAAATGGCAAAGCTGCTTTCTTAAGCAAAATATATTACCTTCCTAAGAAAGAATGAAAAACATAGGGTAACATGACTGCAAAGCACATGTTAAGTAATTTAAAACTTAAACTATCATTGTTTTGTAATACAATATAATATTAATTTGTAGCATTCTTACACTGTTTCCAAGATACTGATTCAATTTTAAGATAAAATTCATGTCAGCTTATATACACCTTATGTGGATTCGATAAACATGTGAGTGACACAGAGAGATATTCCTATAACTTCTGCCCTGCTTTAAAACGTGGACTTTTCTTGTATGCTTCCTTCTTTGTTGGGCAGACACAAAACATTGGATCCAAACCTTTCAGATCACTTACCGCAGTAGCCTTCACAACTTGATTTTTAAAAGTATCAGGATCACTATGGAACAAGGCCCTCATGCTTTCTTTCAAAGGCAATTCCATTGTCATGAAATATGCCCTTTGCACATCTGTTTGGGGTTTTCAAGAAGAATTTTAAGAATGATAAGATTTCATTGCAGAAGTGAAACCTTAGCAGTGTGGCACAACTTATCAGAAATGTTCCATTTTTTTCTTAGATTGACACTGTTATACCCTGGAATTTAATACTGATAAAAGCAATTAACTTTGTTTTATTTACCTGCAACAGAACAGTCAAAAAATCGGCCCATTTCCAATCCCTTTTATGTAAACAGAAGCTAGATCAGCAGATGTGTAATCTCATTCTTTAAAGGTATACAAGAAATCAACATGCTAAAATCAAGTGTTAGGATCAGCACTTAATATTGATTGCATTATTGAAACAATAAAAAACAATGCTACTTAGATTTAATTCCATTTTCAGTCCAACCTTCATGGATAAAGAAAAATTATGTAAGTTAAAAGGCCTAAATAATTGTAGAAATACATTTTTAGGATGTTTAGGCAATTTTCCAATGAATGCAGCTTCCATGATGTTTATGAACAGTCAGCAATAAATGTGCAACTCCACTTGACTCCTTAAAGCTCCCAAATCATTACTGCTTCCGTCCAGACACCATAGGAAGACCCTTGCAAAGGAGAACCAGTGGACAATTAGCTCACCTACCTTTTAAGTGCTAGAACGGGAATGGGGCATCAGTAGAGCCAATAGGATTTGTGTCAAGAATACTTTCAAAGAAACTCAGGTTCAACATAAAAATTAAATACTTAAACAGAATGAAATATTGAATGTTGAAATACCCTGGTGCCATCAGAGGAAGATTTTTAAGTTATTGACAGTCTCTGTTAGACTTCAAACAAAGTAGACTTTGTTTGAAGTCTAACAAAGACTGTCAATAAGTCTCTCTTTTACTCTCTTCTGACCAAAAACACTGAAAAAACCACAAATGAGACACCAGTTTCTAGCCAGTGTAAACTTTCTTAAAATGACAGAATTATATTGGTTTTACTATGCTTGATATGTATTCCCCAACATGGTTCCTTTGTCCTGAAAGAGTAAATCACTTGGCTTTAATTTTTGATACTTTATTACAGGTTGAGGTTTCCAAATAAAATATAAACAGACAATTCTGAAAACAGACTAAGAAGAAAAGCACTTTATCTACAGACAAGAGACTGAAAGCAGATAGGTAACACAAATTAGAGAGGAAAAAACAGATTTACCTTTGAACACTGTTTATGATTCTGGCACCAAGCAAGTGACCCATTGTTCTGAAAGACAAAGGAAATGTATATGAATATTACTACTTCTTTCAGGCTAGACATATTCACTCTAACATATTTAAATGGAATACACCATCCAGTTCTGCTTAGACAATGATGTTGTGCCACAACATAAGTACCAATCCTGACTCCAAGTTCCTTTTGTGGAGTTCAAGGCTCACACAAGCGTAAAGTGAACCTAAAAAAGTTAGGAACGCATTTCAAATGGCAAGTTTGATGGAAAACTGACCAAAGCTATCTTTTAGGCCATCTTTGTAAACACTTGCTGTCTAGAATTGCTAAGTAGTAGACAAAAGGTAACGCTTGCATTTTAAAAATTGATATAGATTAGTAGTGATTTATGAAAAGTCCATTAGTTGCATTTCAATATCACACAACATTTAAAATAAATTGTCAAGCAAAGATAATGAACAACCTTTAAGTAAATGGAAAATTCAACTAAATGCAACATGAGTTTTCCAAAAGTCATATGTACCAGTCCTATTTTGTTTTTTTGATAATAAAGTGCATTTCCAAGATAAGAAAACAGTACAGCTCTGATTTTCCTGACTGCAGTTAAACAACCGACACAGTACAATATGCAAAATAACAATTTAAGCTAAAAGAAAAGAAAACATTATGAGAAGAGAAAGAAATACAAAACTGGCACAGGGACAAACAGCAACTTACTGTTCTTACAGAGACATTTCTGAAAAGTCAATTTTGGAAACAGTATTTCCTGGTTAAAAAAAACTTACAGCTCAGAAGTGTATGTTTTTGGTGTTAAAAGATGAAGCAAAATAATGATTTACTTTCTGTATAGTGGAAAATTGAAACAACATCAGGAAGACCTAAATGACAACATGAGAAACAGGGTACAAATTCTGCAACACATCCTAAGCTGACATACTTAAGAACATTATATGTATGTTCTTCTTCCATCATTTAGAAGTCCATACTCTGAAAACAGAATGGATGAAGATTCTGGTATATTTATTGTTCAGAATTGGACTAAAATTGTCAGTCTATGAGGGAGTAATTCCTTTCATAGGAAATTAGGCAAAGTATTCCCACAGGGAATGTAACTGCAGTATACCATCACTGTTGGCATCAACTAAAGATCTGGAAAACAGTTTCCAAGGAGGAGGAATTCAGGTAGGCCAGAATGAAAAGTACCTATACAGCAGCACTATACCTTTTCCTCTCTCTCCTTACTTTTTTCTTTTTTTATTGAAGAGTGCAAATAATGGAATAATATATGTATGTTATATACGTTGGTTTCATCTGGCATGATTTTCTTCACATATGGTCTATGTTTTGGATTTGTGCTGGCAGCAGTGTTGATAAAAGGGGGATGTTTTTGTTACTGCTGAGCAGTGCTTACAAGTGCTAACATAGAGCATCAAGGCTTTTTCTGCTCCTCACCCCATCCCACCAGTGAGGACTGGGGGTGCACAAGGAGTTGGGAGGGGACACAGCTGTGACAGATGATCCCAAGATCCCAACTGACCAAAGGTATATTCCATGCAATATGGTATCATACACAACATATAATGCCAAGGGGAAGAGGAGGAAGAGATGGATATTTGGAGTGATGGCATTTGTCTTCCCAAATCACCACTATGCATGGCAAAGAGGATGGATGAACATCTGGGAAACAGTGAAATTACTCCTTGCTTTGTCTGTGTGCATGGCTTTTGCTTTACCTATCAATCTGTCTTTATCACAACCCATGATGTTTTTCTACCTTTACTGTTCTGATACTCTGCCCAGTCCCACCCATGGATCAACTGAGTGAGCACATGTCAAGCTTAGTCGCCAGCTGGCTCTTAACCACAGCAATAGATAATTTTTTATGTATAAAACTCACACAGATAAAGTAAAAAATATTCTGTCAATGTACAATTCAGAAGGAGAAATAGATACATTAGAATCATTGTAATGGAGACCATCACAATAGTTTTTCAAAACTGCAGCACTGTGCTCTGATCTCAGCAAAGTTTGTAAGCTTGAACACAGTGATTTGCTACCACAACTATGAAGCCTATGCTGGGTGTCTCTTTGTGAATGTTTAAAAAGATCATGTTTATGCATGTCTTCATAGAAGTGTGCAGTCACATGTTCACAAAAGCTTTCAAGATGTGGCCAGCAGGTAAAGGGAAAGGATCATCCTCCTTTAATCTGCTCTCATGAGCCACACATGGAGAACCGCACGCAGTTCTGGGATCCTCAGGACAAGAAAGTCAAGGACCTGTTGAAGTAGGTCCAGAGAGGAGCCAGAAAATTATCTGAGGACCAGAGCACCTTTAAATAAAGGCTGAGACACTTGGGGCTGTTCAGCCTGGAGAAGAGAATGCTCCAGAGACACCTTATTGCAGCCTTTCATTATATAAAGGGGGCTTATGAGAAAGACAGAGAGACCAAGGCCTGTAGTGACAGAACAAAGGGCAACAGATGAAAACTGAGAGAGGGTAGACTTAGACTGGATCTAAAGAAGAAACTTTTCATGTCAGGAGTAGTGAGATACTGAAACAGGTTGCCCAGAGAAGTGGTGGATCCTCCATCACTGGAACTGTTCAATGACCAACATGATCTCATGGAGATCCCAGGGCAGGAGGGATGGACTAGATGATCTTTAAAGATCCCTTCCAACATCCAGCATTTTGTAAGTGACTTCAACCATCTCCACAGTCAGAATCACCGAATGGTTTGACTTTTACCAACTCTAAATCTGAACTTCAGAAAATTTGTATGTCTTTTTTTCATATGAGCTGAAATGCTAACAATTTCTACTCCTGTATTACCAAGGAAGCTATCAGGATAATAAATATAAAGACATATCCACTCTTTTCACTCCTTTCCACTTATTTGTAGTTATTTAGGAGCATTTTAAAACCATCAGTTCATACCATTTAACTTCAATATTTTATGAATATTTATTTTATCTTCCAGCAGATTACAATGCAATATTACTTGATTTTATAATACTATCATTACATTTATAATAATGTCATTACTGTAAAATTTAGCTAAAACTGAGATTCGCTAGCATAAGATTAGCTAACTACGAGCACCATCTCAGGTCTAACTTCTTTGAAGAGAGACGTAAATAAAAGAAATAAAACTTTAGAACAGCTGTAAATAACATAAGCTAGTGGGAATTCTTTAGCATTACTCTCAATGCTGTATTAGGATTTATTATTTCCATTTACAAATCTAGCCAGCAGCAATGTTAAAACAATATTTTATGTGCTAGTTTCAATTTATCCCCCTCTCTTCTTCACATAAAATGTGACAGAAGTAGCTGATTGCAAAAACAGATCAGTAGCAGCTCACCACTTTGTTTCAGTTATGCTGCTACTTTCCACTGAACTAGAAAAAGCACTTCTGCTTTTAAATTATATCTGTTACTTGGGACAATAAAGCCATAAATGCCCAGATGTGTGGTTCCCCTACGTGATAATTTCAACATCTACAACAGTTTTCATTTCTCTACTGAAAACTACTAGTACTGGAGTTAAAAAGGAAGTCTATCAAAACGTAAAAATGTTGTTTAGCAACTTCAACTTCATACAAACTGACATGATGTGAATGATCTTTCATTGTACAAGGAAAAACAAATCCTACAGGCTTCCTTTGAACAGCAAAGTATCAGAGCAAGTACAAACACTAAAAGCAGGCTCTCCTCCACTCTGCATCTTAACATGGTTAATCACAAACATTCAGCTGTGATTATTGCTCATGCCAGTGTACTTGGCTGAAATTTGTGTTTTATCTGTAGCAGTTCACATGCTCCCACATTCCATCCTCAGTTTCCTCATGTCTGTTTTTCTTCAAACCCAGTTCTGACTTGACTTAATGCTGGTGAGAGTTTTGACTTAGTCTTTAGTGGTGGCTTCAATCTGCAGTGCAGGACTAGCCTCAAGGAAGAGTTAAACACCACTGTTCCTACCCATTTATAAGCCTTGCACAGAGTATCTTCAGGGTAACCTTGAAGCATCTTAATCTGCATACTGAAGAGAGCAAACTGCACTCAACAGGGCGAACCCCAGGTATCCCATCTTCCCAGGCCTGACACATCCTATGAAAGATGGCAGGCAGAGGAAACTAAAGCAGTCTCCAACAGCATATAGGAGAGGGATTAGAGGAGCTCAGGTCACCACCTGAGCCCCACACACTTTCAATCTGCCAGGAAGGAAATGCTAAAAAAACTTCAAGAATCAGACCTTCAAAGACCAGGGCTGTNGGGGGGGCGTGGCCTTCAGGGTAACCTCCAAAGCAAACTCCAGCTTTTATCTGGCAGATACCTGTCTTCCCAAACCAAGACACCCAGGTATCCCATCTTCCCAGGCCTGACACATCCTATGAAAGATGGCAGGCAGAGGAAACTAAAGCAGTCTCCAACAGCATATAGGAGAGGGATTAGAGGAGCTCAGGTCACCACCTGAGCCCCACACACTTTCAATCTGCCAGGAAGGAAATGCTAAAAAAACTTCAAGAATCAGACCTTCAAAGACCAGGGCTGTTTCACACGCACCAGAAAAAAAGCTTACAAAAGGAAAGCAGGAGGGGAAAAAAGCCCTAAAACAAAACAATAGATAAATATTACAAGACCCAAAGGATTACAAGATCATACTACAAGATTCATTTCAGCAAGTATTTGTGTATACTTGCTTTCCTCTGGTAAGCCACAAGTGTCCCTGGTCCTAAACAGTTAAGACAAATGTCTATATTCTGTGCCTTGAAAAAAGGAAAGCTGTGCTGCACCTCTTGTAAGGAAAAAATACATGCAGAGAAGTAAGAAAAATCAATCTCCTTCTATCTACAGTGGGCCTCATGGGAAAAAGATTTAATAACATTCACAAGCAAGTACAAACTGGTCTTTAATTGGAGCAATGGCAAAAAAACTCCAGTATAAAATTACTTAATTTGCATCTCTGTCCATAATTATGCTAGGAGATACAACCCTTCTTTTGAAATGCCAGAGATGGGCTATGAAAATTAACAAGCCACTTAATCTGCTATGACAGTAGCTGTATACCTATTATCAGTTTTGGAAATCTCTTCTTCCCTGTCCAATCTTCAATCCACATTTGTGTGAAACCACTGTCTCTCAGAAGTGGCCTCTCTTGATGACCTCACTGATTCTTTCAAATGACAAAAAAGCATAGAAATAAAACTTTCAAATAACAGTACCCACTGAAGTAAAACACAACATTTGAGTAGACAAATCAATAACTGCTGCAATGATGAATTTAAAGAGAAGCTCCCGATATACATTTTCCTTATCCTTTCAAAAACTCTCAACAGCATGAAATTAAAAGTAACAGTGAAGTATAACTTGTGTTTGACACGCATTTCCTGACTGCATGTTCACAATGACACAAATTAATACAGGGACTTACCTATGTCAGTGCTGTGCGTCCCCAGGCCCAGCTCTGAAATGTGGAACTAAGGTGCAAAATGGAATCAACAAATTCAAACTAGGCTTCCCAGCTCCCAAATCAAAAGTATGCACTTAGGAATGAATTTCAGAAAAGTCTGTACACTTAGTGGGGAGAGAGATCAAAACAAAAAGATAGAAAGTGCCAAAGAAAAATTTATTTCTCAAAGCCCTTCTCTCAAGATTAAACACGAACATAGTAAATGTATGGGCAGGGGTACCACAGTACCACCACTCCTGGGTTCTGGTATTTAGTTATCCTTTTGCATATAAATAACTGGAATATATTTTTCTTTGAAAACAAGGCAGGAAAATGAAAAGAGGATACCCTGTTATACAACACTATACAACACTATGAACACCTGCTTCAGAAGTCTTTCACCAAATTACAGCAAATTTAAGACCTTATGTACCTTGAGATAACTCAGCAACAGGCTAGAGTGAAGACTAAAACCTGGCCAGTGAAACCAATCCACTCTGTAAAAATGAACAAGAGAAACACAGAGCTGGAGGTGGTGAAGGTTATAAAGTTCAATAGCAAGGTCCACTTCAGAAATAAGACTGGCTCTTTCAATGACAACTTATGCAAACATATTTTTACCATTGTTTCTACTACATGTTTGTCCAGGCTATGTCAAGTTTGAAGACCATCTACTGGAGAAGCCATGGATAGAAGAACAGTAGGAAACGAAAACACCCATAAAATACAACAAAGTAACAGTAATATTCTGGTTCCTTGGCTTCCATTCAGGAAAGAAATGAAGGAAATACAAACAACTAAAATTAGTACATTTTTCTCTTTATATAGTTTCTGATTTTATTGTACATTATATTATACAGAAATAATTCCTTAGTAAGGGATTTCTGTTGCCATATAATGGTTCTATTAAAGAATGAAACTCAAAAAAGCAAGCATCGACAAATAATAAATTGAATGTTACTGTGTAGCTTTGAGCCATTCCCATCTGTCCTGTCAGTAGATCCCAGGAGGAAGAGATCAGCACCTTCCTCTCCACTTCCCCCTTTCAGAAAGAGAGCAATGAGGTCACCCTTCAGCCTTGTCCTCTCCAAACTAGACAAGCCCAAAGTCCTCAGCCACACCTCTCAGGACATGTCTTCCAGCCCTGTCACTGGCTTTGTTGCCCTCCTCTGGATGCATTCACACCCTTATTAAATTGTGGGGCCCAGAACTGCCCACAGCCCTCCAGGAGAGGCCACAGCAACGCTGAATACAGTGGGATAATCACCACGTTGAGCATCTGGTGGTGCTGTGTTTGACGCATTCCAGGATGTGATTTGCCCTCTCGGCTGCTTTGGCACCCTGCTGATTCCTATTCAGCCTGATGTTGACCATCACCCCAGATCCTTTTCTACAGGGCTGCTCTCCAGCTCCTCCTCTGCCAGTTTATACTTGTGCCCAGCATTATGCAGAATCCAACATTTTTTACTAGTTAAATTTCAAGCCATTAAACATTGCCCAATACTCTAACCTATCTAGGTCACTATGCCAGGCCTCTCATCCCTCCCAAAAGAGTCCCCAGCACCTCCCAGTTTGGTATCATCAGCAAACTTGCACTAATGGTGCATTCACCTGCTGCATCCAGAGCACTGATAGATGTATTGAACAGAGCTGGCTCTAGAACTGAACCCTGAGGAACACCAGTGATGACCAGCATCAGGCAGATGTGGCCCCATTCACTAAAACCCTTTAAGCCCTGACCTTCAGCCACCAGCACACCATGAACCCACTCATCCCACAGCTGACCCTGGCTTTTTTTTTTACCATGCCTGAGGCTGTTGATGACCCTGTCACCAGCACCCAGCTCTGCCCACCCCATGCCAGCCCCTTTGGGGCTGCTTCTCTGGAGAGGCCATAACCTGAAATGAGTTCAGCCCCCGGCTTTCCATGCCCTGGGAGCCAGCCCATGCTGAGACTGACAGCACAAGACTGTGCTTCACAATCTATAATAACAACTTCATTTATTCCTGATGTGTAAGTAATGTCCTTAGACTTTATTCCAGTTAGCAAGAGCACAAAGCAAAATTTCAACACTGAAACCAAATAAAGATCACCCAAACAAGATAAAACAAACAAGCATAGAAAACCTACTAGAACAAAACAAAAAGAGCAACAAAAAATACTGCACAGAACTCTAACATGAGAAAAAGTAGGGGATCAAACAGCACTTAGCACATATTAGTCACACTGTTTAATATATTACTATCAGATAACTTTATGACTGTGTTATATAAACACATGTAGAAATTCAGCATTAAGCTTAACTATGTACATATATTTCCTCTGCCATCTTACAACAACATGCAACTCTAATAATAATAATAATAAAAACCACCACACTGAGCAACAGTATCCTGAAAAAAAGAAGCTGAGGGCAAGAACAGATTTTGAAACAAACACCTGAAGTTATTCTGTTACTCTAACTATTCCTCACAACTAAATCAAATGTACAACCCCCTTAGAGAAAGCCATTTTTATACCACAGATGTTTAAACCATAGAAAAGTAAATGCTAGTTAATGGTTAACCCAAAGTAATTAACTTAAAGAGATGACTGAATGTAAGAAATAATTATAAAACTGATCAGCCTAAAAAATCATTCTCTGACATAACTGCAGTTTGCAAATATAAACCAAAATTAAATTATCATGGGTCCCAGTGTGACTCACACTGCCATCTAATTTTAAACATCTGGATTTAACACTAGAAAATGGGTATCACAAATAATTTTTAGAACATATTAGTCAGGTTTTCTTTTGGATTTACACTGAAACATCCATCATCTGTAATGTGCTAGCTCCTATCACAATGATATGGTGGGTCCTCCTGTAGATGAATGGCTACAAATAGAACTATATTGACCTAAACTTTGCATTGATATTTCCTAAACAGCTCATACAAAGTCAACCTTTATTGCTGCTACAGACAGCAATACACCAAAAACAGAATTTAAAAAAAAAATAGACCAGAGTAATTAAAAAAGAAATTAAGTAAAATCAGCAACCATCACCTAAATCATGAGACACAACACTATTTGTTCTCTGGCTGTCATCATTAGCAGGTTCCTAGAAATACAATCATCAAAACCCAAAGACCACTACCAGTGGAACAGCAAAAAGACCGGTAATTTTGAAAATAGACTAATTAATTGTTGCTTGGATTAAATTTGCATCTCTAAGTATGGGACACCTTTCCTCTTTTTAGAGCAGTCTTCTCAAATGCACAGAAAGACCACTAGATAAACACAAGCTGTAAAAACAAATGAGCCACAGGAATCCTTGTGTCTCCACACACTTGTGAGTTATGACTGCCTTCTTGTGGTTTCACAGACTTCACTCTTACCACTTCTAAGGCTGATCTCAACTGAGGTCTTACTCTATTTAGCAGAAGTTTTCACCAATCTGTAAAAGAATCCAGATGAAATAAACTTAACTTCTCCATGCCACAGGAGGAATTAAATACACTGACTAATTAAATACACTAACTTGAAGATATTAAAGTTACATATTGAATCTCAATGTATATTTGGGCCAAATTTCAAACACATTTTTTAGGATTAAGAATCCAGTTGAAGTGAACAGAAACTAGTCAAATAGCATTAATATAGGAAGCAAAAGATAGTTTGCCAACTACTTGTTTGTAAGCTCTGTTTCAAAACCCCCACCCTTCCAAAATGCTAATGCACATTTTGTGTCATAAACTAGACTTGCTACACATGTGAAATTATGAGATAATAAAAGTACACTCTGGCGCAAGGATGTGACAAAGTGTAGCATTGGGAAACTAACACCCAAAAAAAAGAACAAAAATGAATCCTAAAAATATAATGCTTACTTGTGTAAAATACAATATAAATGTAGACATACACAACCTACTTTGTATTTGAAAAAAATACAACTGGTTCACAATATACCGTAGGATTCAATGTTTCAGAAATGTTTGCATGCCACTTTGAATGCTGATCTGATTTTATAACTGAAAACCATAGTCCATATTACTATTCTGTATAATTATAAGATTACTGGTTAGTTGGGTGACTCCCAACAGCATGTGATGTGGTATGTTTATCAGAGACTGCATTTGCCTCCACTGCCTACAACAGAGCATGCCAAAATCAGCTACAAACTCCCTAGGAAGCCAAGGAACCACAGAAACACACCTATTGAGCAGAACACCTGGTCTTGGTGGGCTTGATGTATGTACTACACATATTTCAACTCTCCACTTTCCCTTAACTAATTCTAGTCTGGTCCCATGGACACAAGGCCCATTAGTTGCTAAAGCACATTAGATGCCCCTGGATTATCTCTCCCAGTTATGTTAATCCATGAGTCCATTGCATGAACTCTCAGACTGGCCCATGATGTGAAAAGATGATGTGATGAAAGAAAAGGTGATTATGATACTTAAGATACACACTCCCAAAGCAAACTCTGATCCACTTTAAAACACTAATGTGTAGGTGCACCTCAGACATTTCTAACATCTCCCAAACACACAGGAGTAGTAATTCAGTGCTTCCTATTAGACTAAATTTTCCTCAAAAGCCACACTGTTTCAGGGCCAGTCAGGGCAGCATTTCTTTCCAGACTTGCAAAATGTGTAAGTTCTGTTGTCTCACATCCTTAAAAAACCACATACACACACAAAGAATAACAACCATACATTTTTATATCAACTAAAATGTCCATTATAACTAGTCTAACCACAAACTACACAAACTTGTAGTTCATACATGTTGTATTGTCGTGGAGTAATTTCTTTTTATAAAAACTGCTAAATGCATCCTACTGTACGACATACTGGCCATGTGATGTTTCACTGCATTTTCTCCAGGCATGTATGAGAGGGACATCATTATATAATACACCTGTAACTTTGGCAAGGGTATGGATACACACCTGTCCTTCAAACTTAGTAGCTCTTCAGTAGCCATGTTACTGTCACTCAGCCAGGTACCATCAAACTATATGTTCACATTCTTGGGCTTAACATACTATTTATTTCTGTGGGAAATAGTAAAGGTAAAGAGACTTTCAAGAAAGCTGTGAAAGCAGGCCTCAGAAAAAGAAAGGGCAGAGTTTAGAGTCAGCTGCAGATGCAAAGCCTAAAACTAGAAAAGATACAATAAGCATATCAAGCAAGGACATGAAACAACAGTTTGAGGTTTTAGGCCTGGCCAGGATAGACCTTAAGACTGCAGAAAAATATGCCTAGCAAGATAATAGAAGGTTTTATGCTTAATAATGCAGCACTGTGTGTTGTTAATAGAAAATAAACAAGCATTGTTTGAAGCAGGTGTGCGTGTGCTTTTAGTGATTGGCTAGAACAATTGCCTGTAAGCTTTAGCAATATGCTATTGGCTGGAAAACTTTTAAAATGCCCTGTAACAAAGAGATCTTTGGCTGCTGCTGGCAAGACGTGAGCTGTTGCCACCTTTCAATTGTCTCAAACCTTTTTATGAGGCTGATGTCGCAATAAAGCTCAAGGAACATCTTCCAGTAATCCCATCCCATTTGTGAAAAACCCTCCAATATATTTCCAACATAATTGCATGAAATTCACATGATAAATTCCAGGAAAGCATTTCATTTCTCTTTTGGCATGCATTACTAGTTTACAAGATACTAAATATTTCAAGCCACAGTAGCAGCATATCCCCGCAAGCTGAAAGATACATATATTTTCATTTCCCTTTTAAAGGAAAACAAAAATATGAATTCCATGCAGCACCTTTCTCAACAAAATCTTTGTGACAAGTATCTACTTATTCCTATTGTCTTGATTTATCACTATAAAATTTTTCCTCTTTGAAGACAAGAAGCTCAATAAACATAATTGCCAATATGAATACTTCATTTCATTATCTTTTATTACTTTTAAAGCACGTAGCAAAGTATAGTCTCAGCAGTAAAACTTAGAACAAATAACAATCCTACAAATGAAATACGCAGTCTAAAATTTGACCGTAATTATTCATTGGTAGCTCCAGACATCTATTAATATTTGTAACATTTTTTATACAAAAATCATGTTTTGGAGGGTAGCAAAGCTCTCAAAAGTAAAAAGTGTAAAAATTAACAAAGTCCTTGGAGGTCTAACAGTTGTGTAAACAGTCTTTGGGGAGTTTTTTTCCATTTTCCACAGAAGACCTGTCTCAGTGAGTGGTGTGCACCTCACCAGACCTGGGATTTCCTAGAAACATTTGCAGAAGGGTTGTGGCACTCAGGAATTAGAGATTTTTTCCAAATAAAAATGCCCCTTGGACTTAATCAGAATAGCTCATCTGCAATCTGAACCAAAACCAACACAATATTGTTAGAAACCACACGTAGACAAAAAAAGTCTTTCACCACAACAGCTGAAGCAGCATTTCAGAAAGAAGTCTTATTTCCCTGATATATATTTATTATTAATAAATATTTCCATACATCTGCCTTCACTGCAGATGTTGCAGAGAGACAGAAGAGATGCAATGAGTGCAGTTTAACAAGGCCACAATTTATTGTTTCATCTCTAAAGCACAACTCAACAAAAATCGTATCAGACAGGTTAACACTCTTCTCTCCACTGCTCCCATTTTTCTGGTCCTTGGCCTGTCCCTTCCCAACCCAGCTCTCACTTCTGGCCTGTCTGAAGGCCAACACACAGGGCTGCCAAATTAAGCCTGTCATAAAGACTAGTAGATGCCAGCAGCATCTGCTCAGGTACCACACATCACATCATTTATTGAACGCCCTTCTCCCAACAGTGTCACACAAGCAGAGGAAGCCGACAGCCTTCTCCAGACCAGTCAGGGCTGCTGTCTTTCCCCAGCTCCCAGACCTGTGAACCCTGTTGGCGTTTGTGTGCAGACCACATTCTTACTCCTATCCTATTTTAAGGAATGGTAATAGCTCCCACAACACCAGAAGTTGTGATGACATTGTGTTGACAATGAATGAAAAACAGGCATCAAGTGAAGGAACACACTGAAGGGTGGCTGAGTCCCTTTCTGCTTGAAATTTAACACATCTGCTAACCTGATCCTAGCCTGGACGCTTTGGCCCTGCACACTGACAGTATATTCCTGAGAGAAACAGCCTTTTAATGCAAGTTACAATAGATTCTTCCAGTTTCCTTAGCAGCTTTTTCCAGTTTAAGAACTGTATGCTACAAAAAAAGGTATATTCCATGGGACAATTGCTGCAGTCCAGTCTTCTAGACCACCTTGCAAGCAGCCTAAGACTGTGAAAGGACAGATGAGAGAGAGAAAAAATCAACATTAAATTCTATTGATAACAATATACTAAAACTACTCATACAATTCAAGGTACAGGGGTATTAACTTGATCTTTTTTCAGTGACAGTCTTCAGTGGAAGATTTATGTTGCTTCATCACATTGCCATAAAATTTTCCACAAACATAAAAGCACTTCATATGCCAGGTTTTTAGAACACAGTCTTATAACTAACTAATGAAGACATACCATAAAAGGAAAATAAATCTCTCTTCAAGGCAGAAGTGAAGCATTTGTCATTAACACATATGGTTACCAGAGACGTAGCTGTTTTGCAGAACAATCATTTGCTGACAGGTCCATCATGTTTCAGACCTTTCTGGCACCAGGTAAAAGAGGTAAAAATTAAATCAGGTTAATTTGAACTGAAGTTACTGAAAGGCTTGTAACATGAGAGATGTCAAAGCACAGCCTAAGTCCCTACCTCAAGCCACAGCATTTTAAAGCCTCCAGTTAATGCATACAATTGGATATGGAATTTCACAGAATTCCACTGCAAGGATCACACCAGTTGTGAAGTCTAGCATTTACTTTTGTATCTTTAATCTAAATCAACAGCCACAAAAGAAAACCATTGTAATATATATTCTTAAACTCATAAGACGTGGACAACTGCAGTTAATACCAGTTGTCAATAACTTGTACTATCAGCAGGCATTTCATATTAAGAGTCTATTTCTCTTTCTTAAAGCAACTTTTTGTGCAAGACTGAAAAATATTTCAGGTGTTCCCTTCTTGAAAAGTCTCTGATACTGGTGGTATGCTCCAGCAATGCTGTCCCAATTATAAAGTTTCCTTCCATTTTACTAGCCTTCTCACCTGTGTAAAGCAATTCAGAAAGAAAGACAGTGAAGGGGGTTCTGGTACTACAAGTAGATCGATAATATTCAAGTTTCTTTTTCATTGGACTGAGGAGCTCTGCTCCATTTACTTTCTCAGTGGGAAGTTCACGGGTGAGAACAAGTTAACTGAGGCTCGATCTATACCAGATGCATCTACTGGGTATGACTAAGCATCTTTGAGGCATAAAAAATTGACATCTGCTCCTATTATTAAGAGAAAAAGCCATGCCTGTGGATGAAACTTACAGGGATACTCTGGAATCCCTGAGGGCACCTGGATACATGGAGTAACAATCAGAAACTGGGGAGTATCTCATCTTTTTAAAAAATGTTTGTCTACTGTATTTAGTGGTACTTAGCTCTGGTGACATTAAATTGCTTCCATCTTCTCTTGTCATCTGAAAGAATCCCTTCTAAAAATATTTAAAGGTGCTTTACATCTAGCATATAACTGGCAATTCAGTTTTACTTTGTTCTAATGGCATTGTGTTATTTACTAACACTCTGAATTGAAAAGATCTCATGATACAATAAGATGGTATTTAACAGCATACTGAACTTCCTCGTATTTATCTATAAACTCTAAACAGGTATTTCTAGTATATTTTCACTGGCCTAAGTTTATTACCATTGAAACAGTTGGATACATTACTAGCAAGTGTAGGGATATCAAACTCAGGCCAGAAACAAAAGCTCCAGAAAAATCCTGTCTAAAGCTACTAATTATATAAATGGAAGAATCAATGAGTATCAGCCAGAAATCTGGAAGATCTCCAGTTAAAGAAAACAACATGAGCCTACCCTACATTAATTTGTAAAGTTCTTCAGTCTTTAACCAAGTCATGTTTTCTATTCCAAAACAAAGGCAAGCCAGCACATTCATTAGGAAATGTTCATAAATGATCACTTTTCTACAATTTGGAAAACTGCTGAGGTTAAGTTTAACTTTCAAGTCTAGTTCACACTGGTGCTCTCTTTTTCTGCATAAGGACAGTTTTGAAGACAGGAAGAAGACTTGAAATAATTGGTTGCTGTTCTACATTAATTGCCACTGAAAATTTGGGCTTCAATGATGCCCAGTGCTCAAACACATGGGTTTGAATCTATGAATAAACCAAATCTTTTACAAGATGAACTAATATGCTGCATGTGTGCATTTCTACTCCACTTGGTCAGTGAGGAGCCACTGGACAGAAAAACCATGAAACTTACCAAAAGCCTACTGTCTTTCACATTGTGTATTCAACTTTTTAACTCAAAGAAAAAATCCTGCAATAAGCTCCTAGCTGTAAAAATCTACATCTTCTTTCCTTATCTATCCTGACAAACATGTCCCATAGCTGCTACTAAGTTCGATGTGAAGTGACACACTCTTCATTAATTGGATTATTCTTACCTCTTTGTGTCAGTTTTTCTAATCCCAAATGTTTCTTCCACCTACTGCATATCCAGACTGACCAATGTTTGCCTAATTCTTGATCTCAGTTCACAGTTGCATAGACGGAGATTTCAAAACAGAATAAAGCCTCGAGCTCTTTTAGTTCCAGTTCCCTTCCCAAAATTGTTAGGTACAAATTAAATGTCAACATATTTTACAGTCTTTGTAACTAATTAAAATGGGGGTAGATAATGGTGTGATTCATTATTGTCTAGTTGTAGTTACACATTAACATGATTTTATTGTTGTCAAAAGAGCTACAGCCATCACCTAAGCAAAAAAGAAAAAAAAAGCAACACTGCTGAAACAGGTTATATATAGGGATATAAATTCTGGGGAAGAGAATGACAAATAGTCACTGTATTATGACATCATCATCATCATAATGCACTTTTATCACCCCTTCCTCACTATTTGCTGCTTCACATATCTGTTCAGCCATGTGCTAAATTCAAAGGAAACCCAAACCTCTTATAGCACTGAGGTCAAAAAAATGAATTTGTAGTGTCTAGGTCCAAAAATACCCTGAGGCCTGACTGGAATGTTCCAGTCATTAGCAGTTAAAAAGCATGATCAGTTAAATACAAATGATGTATTGCCCTATGCTCATGGCCTAAATCACTAGCTGAGAAATCACATTCATGTACATGAACTGAGACTATTTTTTTTTTAATATAAATTACTGCGAAAATAACTTCCCTAAAGAGTAATCCATTAAAAAAAGAAAAACAAAACTATGCATCTAAATTCTCATAAGAATGGCAAGGAAGGTTGAACTACATTTGCACTAGACCAAATGAGTACATTATTCTCATCCAATCTTTACCATCAGCCTCAATTTCTGACTGTCTAGACAGAAGACATTGGCTCTAAAACAATCCTATTTCCCTCATATTATCTTATTACAGGATCCCTGACAGCTAGATTGCAGCCCTCACAGGCAGAAAAAACAGGCTTCACTACCTTGGCCAGGTTTGCAGTTTCAGCTATGACCACTTGAGGAATTACAGTGGCAGCAGTTTGTCTAAGTTCTGACATGAAAGAAGTGTCAGTTTCATTTTCCTGAAACTGACCTCTTCAATGAAGAAAAAAAAAAAATGTTTTCAAAACATTTTTACTATGTTGCAAACAAGAAAAATTAAAATTGTTAAACCAAGTAGAACCTCAAGCAGCTGAGAAAGAACAGGAAAAAAAAACATTCACAAAAAACAGTTACAAACAACTCTTCCTACAGACCGATTACATCTCTCCTCTGTTTCCATAATTCCTTAATTTTAATTAATTGTGTCACGAGAAATTCTACAGTGCCCTCTACTCTCACACAATTTCTCCTTCCATGATTGTAAGCCTGCTAGAGTTCACCCATCTCCACCTTTCTCCATTCTGAGACTTCGTCTCTTTTCTTGCTTCTCCTACAAGTTCTGAAGACTTGTGCTCCTCAGAAATCTCAGCTGCTTACCAGGGGAGTCACATCCTTCACAAGCTTGAGACAAGTCTCTGCTTTTTTAAAGGAATATAATTACGGACATATGTACATAACTTTGATGTCATATCTCTTTGACAGTCTAGAGAGACACATTGGTGAAAATGATATTCACAGAAGACAACAGAAATTTGATTAAAATTTTAGACTGGGGTTGTTCCCCAAATCTGGAAATATCTGATACTCTTTTCAGTGGATGGAAGGACTGTGTGATTCTTTTTAATCAGAGATGAAAGGAACAGTACTCTACTTTCAAGTTTAAAGGGTCCACTTACCTTTCAACACCTCCAGTTCTCCATCTCTGTGTCCTGTGACCTCTTGGTCATTAAAAGACTGAAAAAAGGATATAACTGCAGTTGGGACACCAAGCTCACAGCACTCTGCTTTGTTGACTACATGGAACTAGTGTTCATACATGGACCTGATCCAGCTGAAATCAACAGAAGGCTTTTCATAGACTTCAAAGGTTTTTGAAGCATAAAGCCTCAGCTGTGGGAAAGATCAAAAAATGAAGATTCTTGGAGTGAATTCCTAGGCAAGTGCCTTTTGAGTGCAAGGTTTACATTTGCTAGGTACCAGCTACTAAATATCAGTACAGATGTCTGTCTTCTGTAGGATGTCCCTGATACTGGGTCATTATTCCTATTTTCAATCTTTAAAAATATGGATGCTAAATTACAGGACTTTCTTTTTCTGTTTACAAAAGTTGGCTATGTAGTCCATTTCAGCAAGTCAGAGAGAGCAAAAATTCACATAAAATGGCCAGTGGAGATGAAGGTCAGTAAACACAAATTCAGCACTCAATCTTAAGAAGCCACCCTTTACAAAATGACAAATGATGAACATTTGGAAAATCAGTCTGCTTTTCAAGCTGTCTCAGAAATGTAATGTTTTGGGGTTTTTTTTCCTTATACAACATTTACTAAATCAAATACATTTAAATTAAGTTCAGAGCACTAGTTAATCACAGAGACAACCCATATTGAGACAAAAAGTAATGCTTTAGCAATAGTTTATGTCTGCTTTTAAACCTACTAGTAATTCCTGTTGGGTTTATTGCACCTGTTGGGTATCCAGCACATTTACCAAATTAACAGCGATTTTAATTTTATGAACACAAGCAC
This sequence comes from Sinosuthora webbiana, assembly GCA_013397395.1. Taxonomy (NCBI): domain Eukaryota; kingdom Metazoa; phylum Chordata; class Aves; order Passeriformes; family Sylviidae; genus Sinosuthora; species Sinosuthora webbiana. The sequence continues at coordinate 672,182 of VXBN01016569.1, forward strand.
AAAGAAAACTTTTTTCTTAATATGTAAGAATACACAAGTAAATGTGAGAAAAGTATCTTGGCAACTCCTATTGTTCAGTACAATTGTTCACCGTTCACTTACATTTTCATACAGTTCAGCTGATTTGCATTTAAACTTACACTTGAGACACAGACAAGTATTTTAATTTAGGAAAGCAATGAGCAAGTCTGAGTCATCAAAACCACTAGAAAACAACTACCAGGCGGTGTAAACCCCTGCACTCATATCAACTATGCAAGCACTCACTGAGGCCAAAGAGATCTGGGTCTGCTTATGGGAAAGTTAATATAACTCCCACTGAAATCAGGGAGGTTCGTACCAGACCAGGTTACAACAGCAAAGACTTACTATGGCTCAATCACACAACGTGGTGAACAACGCAGCTGTTTTCACTAGATGCAACCATTGTTATTCAAAACACAGGTTTTACTAAGATGGTTGGATCTGTGCACCTTTTGTTTACGACTACAGATCTTGATAATAACGGCACACCAAATGCCAGGATAATTATCCAGATCGTGCACCATACGAACATTAGAAACAGGAGAACGATTGGGGCTTTTAACGAGTTTTGAGAAAAACAAAGTAATGACAAATGCTACAATTTGTCTGTGGAAATAAATTAACAGCAGTGCGCTTTACAAGACATATGAAAGTCAGAATTATTTAACACAAGGGCTATTTTTGGAAAGGAGATGAGTACTGAAATGGCAACAAAAGCAGATGGCACACATCTTCACATTTAGAAAAGGTTGTGAGCACGTCCCAAGAGAACTAAGTAAACTCAGTGCCTGGGCAGCCTGTCCATTGGAACTGAAACATTCTGGGAATAACACAGTGCATATCTATCATATCTCATTACAAAAGTACCACATAGCTTTCCAAAAGATTTAATGAAAAACAATTTATAGTTTCAGAATTATTTGAGACAGTTACAACAAATGGTTTCTTCACAACTTCCAGCTTCTCTACAGCAGAGCACAGAGACACACATGCACCCGAGACTTTTGGCCTGGCCACCACTTTCCCAGCTGGGACCTATTGCAGGTGCAGTCACTTTAGAGTTACAGGCAATTTGAAGGCAGATGTGCTGGCATTTAGACAACTAGCTTCCTGACTTGTAGGTGAAATCTGGTATTGCTTATCTAGAGGTAATCACTTGCACATTATTTGCTTGCAGATATAAAATCTGAGAACCTTTTACTACTTACTTAAAAGAATTGCCTGTTTTTCTTCAAAAACTTCAGTTGTTCTGAAAGGCAACAGTCCTTCTACAACAGTAAAAACAACCTCCTACCACCATATAGTTATCAGTCATTCAATATAACAAACTTTTAAGGCTTTACTCTTCCCTTTTACAGCTACTAAACATTATGCAACATATGGCTTAAAACAATATTTTTCCATACTTTCAAAAACAATTTTGAATGAGCCTTGGCTCATCTAGCTTAGTAGTAATTCCTAAGTACTAAATCATAGTATATTACTATTAGATTTACACTAAATCACATTTACCAGAGGAAATTTTTCTCTAATTTCCTTCCATATATCACAAAACTGGCTTACCACTGGAGGAATGCCTATGTTGTATCAAAATTTTCAGTTACGATGCATCCACTTTGCAAATAAGTCAACATGAACACAGAGCCCCAGTGTGACCAAGGTCATCCACAGTGTTGCCGGTATGTTTCTAACCAGTTTAATGTGTCCAAACAATCTCTCATAAGCATGTTCAAACTGCAATCACAATTCTGGATCACACAACATGTATACATCTCCATGTATCTGGACTTTCCCCTGATGAATAAAGAAATGGATTTGGTAAGATTCAATTTACTATTGAAGATTATCACCTCAAAAAATGTTATAACTGTAGTGAGATATACCAATATCTAAAAAGATGGAAAAAAATTTGATTAAGCATTAGCATTTTGGTTTTAATGCACTGACAATCATAAATGGTCATATATGAATTCACGTAAGAAAATCTAAATAATGAAAATTAATTCAGAAGCAAGTAACAGTATTTAGCAGGCATTACATCTTTAAAATAGCCAATAGTGTTCTCTGTTCTAGTCACTCCTCCACACCTGGAGTGGTAGGTCCAGTACTGGGTTCTTCAGTACATGGAAAGAAATGGACTTAAGGGAGGGAGCCCAGAAAAGGGATGGTAATTTCTCGCACATGAGAAGAGACTAAAAGAACTGGGAATGTTTAGTCCGGAATAGAAAAGCCTCAGCGGTTTCTCATCAATGTTTTTTAAGTACCTGATGGGAGAGAGTAGAGAAAATGAAGCCAGACTCTTCTCAGTGAAACCCAGTAACAGGACAAGAGGCGATGGCCAAATCTGAAACACGGGAAACTTCATCTGAACATGAGAAAACACCTTTTTTTTATTACTGTGGGTGGTTAAACACTAGAACAAGTTGCCAGGAGGTGCTGTTCAGCCTCAGCTACTGTTACTCTGTGAGCATAGGTTGTAACCTCTCCAGTGACTCCACACCACAAACACAGGCAATTTTACTGGCAACTACCCCAAATTCTTAGGGCATGTTCTACCACCCTCTCAGCTTTTGACCCAGTAAACAAGACTGACCACTCCTCTGTCTTAAGTAAATTATCAAGTTGCACATATTACACAGGAAGACACTTGAGCTTGAGAGGTCTATAACAGATACCAGCTAAGACAACGATCAACAAGTTCACAGGTCAAGTAAACAGTTTGTCCTCCACAACATTTTTAGCCTAAGTAGTTACCGTGATGTTCATGCTCTTATTCACAAAGAAAATTTTAATCACATCAGTTTTAAAACATGGCTCAGATGGCTGGCAGTAGAGATTAAAATCCAAATTGTTTTTTCACTCAACTTGAAAACAAAACACTAAAGGTCACTGCCATGCCTGCTCCTCCAAAACAAAACTAGTTCGTCCACAGCTAATATCACAGATGGGAAAGGCAACACCCACAGATAGCAATGCAAGGAGTTTAGTCTCACTCCAATAAAACAGGCAGGTTATGCAGAAAAGCCCTAGCAAAACTAATCTGAGCATTCAGGCCTCTTGTCCAGCTATGAGGTCCTTGTTTATACCCATACCCTTTTCAAGAAAACAAAAACTTGTGCAGTAACTGACCTCATCTTTATAGGGCTTTACTATACTAAATTACCCTAAAACTAGATTCACAAAAAACTTCGAGTACATCAAATTAAAATTTGTACCTTTCTCCTGGAGATCAACTGAAACACTGAAACAGAAACTGTCTTAATAAGAAAATGTTGAGGGAAAGAATATATCCAATGACATCACTGTACAACTTCTGTCCCTAAAATAGTAGGGATTCAGTCATGGTGTTTCATATGGAGCCAGACACCTTGGTCTTTCCTCTCATTCCAAACTAGAGGAGGAATTGCCCTTCCCATTTTATAATGGCACCATACTAAGTAAAGAGCATCCAGGCATGCTCTTTTAGGTAACAGCCAAATGCACACAACACTGATTACAATATAGGACTGTAAGGTTCAAACCTACACCTTCTCCTCCTACACAGGCCATTTGATGGTCATGCTCTTGCTCACTGGAAGAACACTCTTGCCACACTCCCCTGTTCAGGTGTTTTAGAGAGAATTTTGTCAGAAAAAGCACAGCACTAGGAATTCTGTTGTATCAAGGCAGTGACCCAAGAGCATGGACAGGCTCAGTGGACGCTCCAATTTCTCGCTCACACAGGTTTTGCAACAGTCATAGTAAAACTTTAGTGTCAACACCCAAAATAGCTTAAAATAAGTACTTAAGGCTAGAGAGATGAGTTCTCTTTGCCCTTTCTCATTCTGATCAACGAATGCTCCATTTGGTGCTGTCCAGGGGCCAAAGTTACACAGCTGAGATAAAAATGCTTTCTCTCATCTGCAAATTTTCAGAGCAAGCTAAAGCCCACTACTGAACACATTCCAGTAAGACAGAAGAGATATGTTGGAGTCCCTTCATTTAGACATTAAACATAATTCTCTACTGTGGATGAACATGCAATTATTAAGTTATTATATAAAAGAAGAATCCGCTATGACCCCTTCTGCTCAGTTTTTTTGTTTGATTGCTTAGGATGAAAGGACTTTGTGCTAGCATGGTCTCCGTGAAAGTCCATGGCCTGAAGACAGGCCATAGATATAAAACACACACATTTCATTGGGTGTAAGACCCATGTGGTACGTAATTCTTTTAATGATCTCATGTATCCTTTGGTACAACCTCTACATGGAACTTCCCAACACCACCAAAACTGGAAAACTCCCCTGGCCATGGCGTTTTATAGGAATAAGCAGGTATCCGTGCCCCTTCAACAAGCATTCTGAAAATCAAAGGGTTTAGATTTAGGTGACTGATTCTTCTTCTAGCCCACATCAATAGTCTACATGAAAAAAAAATATATATTATTTGACCTATTCAGTTAAAATAATTTCTTAGTGACAGTGTACATTAAAATAGGCTTGGAAATGCTTCCCAAGTGTAAATTAACAAATATCTCTCTTGAAACTTTTAAAAATAAGGACAGTAAAGAAAAATGGGTGAAAATTCTCTGTGAGGTGGGGAAATGAATTAAAATCCCTTGTGAACATTTGGAAGTTGTTGGAACAATATTAGCTGCCATTCAAACAAGAGCAAGAAGGTGTAGAATTAACCCAGACTTCCTATTCATACTCCCTCATTCTCTTCAAAAAGTTGTTAGTAATGTGATTTTAGTACCATAAACTATGTGAAATTAAGTCTCTGTGAAGTTTTGGAGACATCATCTCTTGCAAAGCATCCAGCTGCTGTCTCCCTGACCTCCACCACTGAGGCTGCATCTAAAGCAGGGCTGAAAAATGAGTGGGTCAGTCTTCTTTCAATTCTTGCCTAACTGGGAGGCACTAGAGTTCCTTCCTGCTCTGATTGGGAAGAGCTAGTGTTTAGTTTGCTTCAAAGGTTGAATCAGATTACAAGATAAGTGGGTATCTGAAATGAAAAGAACTCCAGAAATTGCTACCAGTTGAGATGGAAAGGGGAGGGGAACGGCTAGAAGGAGGGAGAAGAGAAAGGAATGGAAGGAACATCATACCCTTTAGCCTGCACAGAATAATCTGGCCCAAACCTGCACATTCTACAGTCCACTGTGTGTTACCAGTCTCCTGTGAGAACACTGGATGCTTGATGTACTTTAAAACTCTCCTCCTTTTCCTCATTATAAGACAATGGAGAGTTTAACTTATATAAACGAGAGCACTTTATCTTCCAAACATTACAGTCGTTTCATGTCTAACAGGAGTTTAATCCCTAGTAATTAAGATAAATTACCACGTGCTTTAGCAGGTTGGGGTTAAAACGCTGAGATTTTCAACTGATTACAAAAAAAAAACCAGCCAGTTATCAAGTCCTCACTGATTAATTCCCTACTATTTCACTCTAGCTAATTAAAATGTAATCACGATTGTTTGGCAGTGTGCATTCTGTCAGCAGTTTTACGTTGAAAAAGAAATCTTGCCAAGAAAACACACACACACACAAAAAAAAAAAAAAAAAAAAAAAAAAAAAAAAAAAACCAAAAAAAAAAACCCCCAAAAAAAAAAAANTTTGATCTAAACTGCCTCTTTAGCCACTGAAACTGTAAAACAAGTGAGTTACAACCGCTTGACATAGCAATAAAAAATACTAACCGCTCTCCGGGATAATGAACTATATTAATGGGTATCCTCCTTTGAGGCCATCCCGGGATGCACAGAGCACGCTGACAGCGAGCGCTCCGGCCGAGCCCCGCGGGACAGCGGCCAGGGCAGGGCAGCCGCTCCTCCGCCCGTCTCGGGTCGGGTGGGAAGCCCGGTCCCTTCAACCCAAACCCGGCTGCAGGCACCAAACAACTTCCTGCTGCCCTCACAACGCACACACTCAGCTCTCCTTTAACACTTTTGGGTTTTTTTCCTTTTTTTTTTTTTTAATCGGTTTATCCTTAAATACCTCTGACACCTGCCTTTGGTGCCAACACCTTTGCCCCAAACGCAACTCCACCCAAAGCATTTGGCCGGGCGTTCCCGGTTTCTCACCGAGCGGCAAGCCCGCTCCCGGCGCGCCGCGGAGATGTGCCACTCCGAAGGGCCGAGGTGAGTCCCTTCACAGCGAGCTGGCCAGCCCTGCCCCAAGGGGGCTGGGGCTCTGGGGAGGGAAAACGCCTTGCAGCTCGGAAGCGTTTCCATCATTTGGATGAATTCGCCTAGGTTTAATATTTGCGCAGTGAGAACAGGTGGGGAAAGGAAAAGAGAAAGGTGCGTATGTAACTAGAAGAGGGAAAAGGACGGGCAGACACCCGCTGCTCTTGCACTAGCTCTGCACTGCTTCCAGCTTTCATTTTAAGCTTCGCAGGTCTCCCGCCACTTCAATTCCATTTCTCCCCACTTTATCCCTATTCGTCCACTCTCGTTAAGCCAGAGATGTGCCTCTCTGCCCCAGAATAGAAAAGGAGAAGAAAAAAAAAAAAAAGGAAAAAAGAAAAAGCGTTATTCCCCCACCCTACCCTCACCTTCCAGGAGGTCAAAACCAAGTATTACACGCTCATGATTATCGCTCTTAAAAAACAGGCTCAAACTTTCCCACCGGGCTGGGGAAGCGAACCACGAGCCTGCCTGGCGCAGGCAGGCGGAGCCCCGCGGGATCGCCGCCGCACCGCCCGTCGCTCAGCAGGACGAGCGCACCGCCGGCCCGGGAGCACCGTGTCGCGCCCGCCCCGCCGCCTCCAACACCACCGGAGGCAGCGGCCGGGAGCGCCGGGCACCTGCGAGGAGCCAGGGCAGAGAGTGCCAGGAGCCCCACGACCCGCCAGGCAGGGAGCCCGTCGGCTCCCACAGGCATCGACGGGGCTCGGCGCTGCCGCGGGGCCGTGCCCACCTGTCCGGCGCCTCCAGGTGCCGGCCATCCCCTGGGAGTGCGGGCCCCCAAGTTCGCCAAGACAAGAGGCGCCCCGGCCCCGGCCGTCCTTTCCGCCCCCATCCCGCGCCCGGCGCGACACCCGGTCTCCGGACGGCGGCAGAGGGGCTCCCTGCGCGGTGCCATGCCCCTACCTGAAAATGCTTGAAGAAGGCGGAGATGCGGGTGATCTGGAGGCTCAGGCACCTGGAGGTGCATCTGGCGGCGGCGAAAGCTTCCTCCTGCCTTCGGGAGGCGGCGGCGGCCCCCGGCCCGTCGGGGCTCCCGCAGGCGGCCGTCACCCAGAGGAGCAGGGCGAGGGACACGCCGGGCGCCCTCCGCACCATCGCTCTGCGGGAAAGGAGGGCAGAGGGGCGGCGCGGGGGGCTGCAGGCGTGGGGGTAAGATCGCTCCCGCTCGGCGGGCTGGTGCCGGGCTGCGCCGGGGACGGGCACCTCCGCGCCGCAGAAACTACACAAGAAAGTTCAATCATTCAACTCCCCTCACCCCCGTC